>JAYMSW010000924.1:0-18810 GCA_036897725.1 Erodium texanum | reverse complement strand
AAGAAGCGGAAGCGCAAAATAAAAAGAAATGGCTTCTTCGAGTTGCGATGAGAAGTGCAGAGAGAAGAGAAGCTAAGAGTGCTGCTCTGTGGCTCGGGCCATGGTTTCGAAGCGGCCACGGAATCGCTGGCCCAATGTGTGGCTGTGGATTTGATTGCAATACATTTTTGGTTGGTCCTTGCTCCCCGATAGACGACGCCGGCGGGACCCACTGAGACCCGACCCGAGAAGAAAAGAAGAAAATGTGGTGACGTGTCAGTTCATTCCTCTGCCCACCATGGAAATTGTCAAATTGATACGATGATGGCAACAAAATATGAATTTTGTTCAAACCCATCACAATTCATCGTCAATAATATAAAACTTCGTAATAATTTGATAACTATCTCGAATCGAATTTTCATCACTGTCATTATAAATCTTGTCATTTCAAAATAGGAGTAAATCTTATCACTTCAAAATAAGAACTTGAAAACTTCAATTATATTTTACTGCTAATTTCTTTTGGGAATATATAAAAACATTTCCACAATTGAATCAGACATAACCGTTTGCTTACTGGCAACGGAGTTTCTAATTCTGTACGAGGCTCTAATTGAAGTCACAATTTTTTTCGTTTTTAATAAACTATGTTATTGTATTTATTAAGGATCTAAATTTCACATCAGATGATTAAGAAATAAGAATTAAATTAAAACAAGACTATTATTTTTTATAATGTTTATTACGTAGGTTTGGATCTTAAAAATATATTTTTTATGCTACTCAGAGAGAGTAATTAACACTTTAACAATAATGAATTATTATTATAGTAATGATCTCGTGAACAATGCTACGATGCTATAAATATAATACTCAAGCTTCCAGCTTCTATATCACCTCTTTTACTCAATTGACCCAGAAAAAGCTCACAATCCCATCAATGTCTTTTCTTCTTGCTGACAAGCTCTGCAAGGATGTGCATGACATGTCCATCAATGGTGACGAGCCTCCATCGGAGTATGTGGTGAAGAAAAGCTCCTTCGGATCTGTCGACCCATCTGCTCCGGTGGGCTCATTTCCTCTCATTGATGTAAGCATCTTCTCTTCAGAATCATCACTTTCTTCTCCAGAAGTTGAAGCTGAACTGGAGAAGCTCAGATTAGCCCTCAGCAACTCCGCTGGTTGCTTCCAGGTCCTCTCTCAACCCTCAATCATGATTTTTATGCACGTACTTTATTGGGTTGTGTTCAGATTTTGTACTGAGATGTTGAATTTTGTTGGGTTTCTGTTAATTCAATTATTCTTCATTTCTTATGATCCTACTGTTAATTTGGGCTTTTACCAACCCTTTTGTTTTATGTGAATTTGGCTTTAACATTGACAATCACTTTTGTTTCTCATTTCTCTTGTTTAAAGTTACCATTTTTAACCCAGACTATGCAGATTCACATCCATTGAATACCAGCAATTACTATCACAGTTTTAGTGAATATGATCTTGTAATTCTTTGTCTTATGGGTCATCAAATTTTTGGTGTTTATGACATTGTTTGGATTTGAGGTTATGATTGAACTAGTTTCATGTTAAATGCTCACATAATCAAGTGAGATTATGTTTTTGTGTTCTTGACCATCAGGCAATAGGTCATGGAATTGCAGATTCGTTCCTCGACAATGTGCGAAGAGCTGCAAAAGAGTTCTTTGCACTTCCAATCGAAGAAAAAATGAAGTACGCCAAAGGAGAGAGCGGACCTGAAGGCTATGGAAGTGATAAGGTAGTATCAGATAAGCAAGTTCTTGACTGGTCTCATCGCTTAACCCTCAGGGTCTTCCCCGAAGATCATCGAAAGCTTCACCTTTGGCCAGAAACTCCAAATGATTTCAGGTAGTCAACAAATACTGCATTTTGTTTCAAAGTTCTTGACACAGAACAAGAACTAACTGGTTCTTCTTGCAGAGAGATCTTGGATGAGTATGCTATCAAGATGAGGTCGTTAATGGAGATTCTGTACAAGGCCATGGCAAGGTCATTGCACTTGGAAGAGACCAGCTTCTTGAACCAGTTCGGAGAGAGGTCATTGATGCAAGCAAGATTCAATTTTTATCCTCCATGCTCAAGGCCCGACATTGTTCTTGGTGTCAAGGCTCATACCGATAGATCAGGAAGCACAGTTCTTCTGCAAGATGATGAAGTTGAAGGTCTCCAGATCCTGCAAGATGGGAAATGGGTTCGAGTTCCTGTGATTCCTCATGCTCTAGTCGTCAATCTTGGTGATCAAATGCAGGTACATAGCTCAACATGGCACATTATGTTAGAAACCAAGAAATGAACATAAAGTTTCGATTTTAATGCAGATTATGAGTAATGGGATATTCAGAAGCCCTATGCACAGGGTCGTGACAAACACAGAGAAGATGAGGATGTCGGTGGCTGTGTTTCACGAGCCTGAGCCTGAAAGAGAGATCGGGCCTGTGGAAGGCTTGGTTGACGAGAAGAGGCCGAGGGGTTACAGAAATGTGAAGAACTATGGGAATATCAACTACGAGTGCTACCAGAAAAGCATCGTTGCACTTGATACAGTTAAGGTTTAGCTTGTCTACCTGGTATATAAATAGTACCCAGAATAATAAACCTTGGATCATATATATGTATGTATTTGACATATGCACTTCCTGAACAGAAATGTTTTGTTTCAGGTGCTTATAATAAACTGCATCAGTTCTACCTTACTCTACTTCAATATAAGTTCATATTCATCTTTTGTATCTACTCATCATTACTAGGCTATGATAGATAACTTGTTAAAATCCGATTCACCTTAAAGCTCGAATTGACAAGTGGAGGAATGTACTTGTTATTTAAATTGGTAATCGGATGTAAACAAAGCTTTTATTGAATCTCATTGGGATGACTGTGCAACAAATGTGAAGCTAATCACGGACAGTCTCTTGAAGTCCATGGCCAAGTCACTGAATCTGGAAGAGAATAGCTTCTTGGCCCAATTCTTCTTCTTCTTCAAGCCTCCGAGTGGCACTGCCCACCATAGAAATTGTCAAATTGATACGATGATGGTAACAAGATATGATTTTTGTTCAAACCCATCAAATTTCATCATCAAAAAGATAAAAGTTTGTTATAATTTGATGATTATCTTGAATCTTCATCACTGTCATTGTAAATCTTGTCACTTCAAAATAAAAAGTTGGAAGCTTGTTCCAAATTATGATTTCACTGCCCCATTTCTTTTGAGAACATATAGAAACATTTTCACAATCGAACCAGGTGTAACCATTTGATTGAAATCACAGTTTTTTCGTTCTCGACAAATTTATGTTGTCACTTGTTAGGATTTATTAAGGATCTAAATTTCACATTGGATAATTTAGAAATGAGAGTTAAATGAAGACAATGACTATATTTCTATTGCATAATTTTCATTGTGTGAGTTTCAGATATCTTAAAATATGTTCTTTATGCTTGTCAGAGAATGGAGAGAATAATTAACACTTGATTATTATTTTATTACTATTATTATTATTATAATGATCTTGTGAACAGTGCTATGATATAATAATCAGCTATAAATATAATACTCAAGCTTCCAGGCAACAGCTTCTATATCACCTCTTTTACTCAATTGAGTAATTGACCCAGAGAAAGATCACAATACCATCAATGGCTTCTCTTCTAGCTGATAAGCTCTGCAAGGATGTGCATGACATGTCCATCAATGGAGACGAGCCTCCATCGGAGTATGTGGTGAAGGAAAGCCCCTTCGGATCTGTAGATCCATCTGCTCCGGTGGGCTCATTTCCTCTCATTGATGTAAGTATCTTCTCTTCAGAATCATCACTTTCTCCTCCAGAAGTTGAAGCTGAACTGGAGAAGCTCAGATCAGCCCTCAGCAACTCTGCTGGTTGCTTCCGGGTCCTCTCTCAACCCACAATCATGATTTTTATGCACTTACTTTACTGGGTTGTGTTCAGATTTTGTACTGAGATGTTGAATTTTGTTGGGTTTCTCTTAATTCAATTGATTCATCAGTTCTTGTGATCCTACTGTTAATTTGGGCTTTTTTTGCCAACCCTTTTGAGCTTTTTAAGTGAATTTGGGTTTAACATTGACAGTCACTTTTGTTTCTCATTTCTCTTGTTAAAGTTACCATTTTTAACCCAGATTATGCAGATTCACATCCATTGAACATCAGCAATTACTATCACAGTCTTAGTGAATATGATCAGTTAATTATATCAATGTCTTGTAATTCTGTTTCTTATGGGTCATCAAATTTTTGGTGTTTCTGACTTACTGTTTGGATTTGAGGATATGATTGAACTTGTTTCATGTTAAATGCTCTCATAATCAACTGAGATTATGTTTGTGTGTTCTTGAATATCAGGCAATAGGTCATGGAATTGAAAACTCATTCCTTGACAATGTGAGAAGAGCTGCAAAAGAGTTCTTTGCACTTCCAATCGAAGAAAAAATGAAGTATTCCAAAGGAGAGAGTGGACCTCAAGGTTATGGAAGTGATAAGGTTGTACCAGACAAGCAAGTTCTTGACTGGTCTCATCGCTTAACTCTCAGGGTCTTCCCCGAAGATCATCGAAAGCTCCACCTTTGGCCAGAAACTCCAAGTGATTTCAGGTATATACCAAGAACTATGCAAGAAAAAAGAACTTAGCATTGTATATTATTGGTTGTTCTTGCAGGGAGATCTTGGAAGAGTATGTGATCAAGATGAGGTCTTTAATGGAGATTCTGTACAAGGCCATGGCAAGGTCATTGAACTTGGAAGAGACCAGCTTCTTGAACCAGTTCGGGGAGAGGTCATTGATGCAAGCAAGATTCAATTTTTATCCAAAATGTTCAAGGCCCGATCTTGTTCTTGGTGTCAAGGCTCATACAGATAGATCTGGAATCACAGTTCTTCTGCAAGATGATGAAGTTGAAGGTCTCCAGATACTTCAAGACGGGAAATGGGTTCGAGTTCCTGTGATTCCTCATGCTCTTGTGGTTAATCTTGGTGATCAAATGCAGGTTCTTAACTAAGCATCATAGCTCAATTCCCCAACATAATACGATACAGTGTAGAAAACAAGAAATGAACATAAAGTTTCGATTTTTATGCAGATAATGAGTAATGGAATATTCAGAAGCCCTATGCATAGAGTGGTGACGAACACTGAGAAGATGAGGATGTCGGTGGCAGTGTTTCACGAGCCTGAGCCCGAAAGAGAGATCGGGCCTGTGGAGGGCTTGGTGGACGAGAAGAGGCCGAGGGTTTACAGAAATGTGAAGAACTATGGGAACATCAACTATGAATGCTACCAGAAAGGCATTGTTGCACTTGATACAGTTAAGGTTTAAGCTTGTCTTCTCAGAGCCATGCCTAGAATAATAAACCTTGGAGCATATGTGTGTGTATTTGCCATATGCATTTCCTGAACTGAAATGCTTTTGTTTCAAGGGCTTGTAATAAACTGCATCATTTCTTGCTTATTCTAATTCAATATCAATTATAGTTCATCTTTTGTATCTACACATCATTACTAGGCTATGATAACCTGCTGAAACCTAAAAGCTCGAACTAGAGGCGTGTACTTGTAATTTACGGACAAAAACAAAGCTTTTTATTGATAAAAACATAGACTTGCTACATTCTGACAGTGAAGTTTTGTACATTTGTTACTGTCTTTTCTTCCTTGAGGAAAACAAATACGAAAAAACAGAATGGCTCAACAACTAAGGAGCAGGTTTCTAAGGATTCCAGGTCATTGGAATCGGCAGGACACAATATATAATCAACTGGGGGTCAAAGTCAATGCTTCAACCTCAAATCCCCATGGAAGAGAACCTGGTTTCTGCTACAGAATCACCAGATTTGCTCAAGAGCGTCCAAGAGATGTCTATCCATGGCGATGATCCACCACCAGAGTACTTGGTCCAAGAACTTACTTGCAGCTTTACAGGTTCTTCTCCTTCTCCTCTGTCTGTGGCCATTCCAGTCATCAATTCAAGTCTTCTATCCACCAAGGAAGAGATGGAGAAACTCAAGTTGGCTCTCAGCTCTGGAGGCTGCTTTCAGGTCTTGATTTGCTCATGTAGTTCCTAGCAAAGTTTGAATTTTTACTGAAACTCTATTTGTGCTTCTTTCACTGAAACTCTACTTGTGTGTCACAGGCTGTAGGTCATGGGATCTCAAGCGCATTCCTAGACAAGGTCTATGAGGTTTCAAAACAGTTCTATGAGCTTCCGGAGGAAGTAAAGCAGAAACACTCCAGAGCTCTTCATGAAGTTGAAGGCTATGGCAACGACTTGGTAGTGTCAGAAAAGCAAGTGCGTGACTGGTGCAGCCGCCTATTTCTCCGTGTCTTTCCTGAAGATCAAAGAAGGCTCAACCTTTGGCCAGAGCTTCCCAATGATTTCAGGTACCTTAAAATATCAGTTTTCATGTGAAACAAACATTGCTCCTTGAGCCCTGTTTTGTGAATCTTGCAGAGAGACATTGCATGACTATGCAAAAAAGGTGAAGCTAATCATGGAAAGTCTCTTGAAGTCCATGGCCAAGTCACTGAATCTGAAAGAGGATAGCTTCTTGGCCCAGTTCGGGGACAAGTCTCTTCTCCAAGTGAGATTCAACTTCTATCCTCCGTGCTCGAGACCTGACAAGGTTTTGGGTGTCAAGCCACATTCAGACAGATCGGGAATCACAGTTCTCTTGCAGGACAAGGAAGTGGAAGGGCTTCAAGTCTTGAGAGATGGGTTGTGGATCACAGTTCCTGTAATTCGAAATGCTCTGGTTGTGAATCTTGGCGACCAAATGCAGGTATATTCTTCTTCTTCACCATATCATGCCTGCAAGAACCACATACAATCTCAGTAAGTTTTCATTTTCAGTATATGATAAATGCAGATAATGAGCAATGCAGTATTCAAGAGTCCAGTGCACAGAGTACTGACAAACTCAGAAAAGTTGAGAATTTCTGTTGCCATGTTCATCGAACCAGCGCCAGATATGGAGATTGGACCTGTTGAACAACTTGTGGATGAGAAAAGACCGAGGCTATACAGAAATGTGAAGAACTTTGCCGCCATCAACTACGAAATTTTTCAGAAAGGGCTAGTAGCACTTGAGACTGTAAGAATTTGATTTCTGGGTTTTGCTGATCATGATGGCCTTTATCTGCATTTGAACACTCAAAATAAAGGTGCTACAAATCCATTTCAGACCAGAATCTGAAATTGAAGTCCTTAAACAATGAGCTTTGGTTAAATTTTCATGTTAATAGCATGAGCAGGAAAAAAAAACAGCACGAGTTGTTTAACACAAAGAACAAGTACTTTTATTTCATTCTTGTTTATAAGGACATAACCATTGGAACAGAGGTTTTACAGAAGAGCTCTCTCCATAAAATGTAATAGAGTTCCATAGTTACTTACTTACTATCCAAATTAGCGATACAACTAAGTGGCTTAAGACTCCATGACAAACTCGGGAACCAAAACTGTAGTAAAACCAATGAAGCCTACAGCTACAGGCACATCTCAACAACACTCGGGCACATCTCCGGTACAACAAAGATTATCTTCACCACATTAACAAATAAAAGACTTAGCTCTACTTACCAAAAGAGGCCAGAAACTTGGAGCCTTAAGTGCTGAGGACTTTGACAGCTTCTGAAGATACTACGTTAGAATCGGTTTGAGGTATTTTTGGCACAGTGGGTTTCTGTTTCTGTTGCTCCCATGAAGCCTTCTCTGCATTATCAAATAGTTGCTTCCGAAGAACGCCATGCAAGCGCCCAAAGAGCTGCTTCTTCAAAGACTCAAAAGCAAGATCCAATCTTTCTAGCTGCTCCATTGCATTTATATTGTACATGAAGAGTCCATAGTAAAGATCGAAGCTGTCTCCGGCTGTGTTCTCAACCAAATTCAAAAGTGTCTCATAGCCCCTTGTATTGATTGGGGTAGACTCCAGACCCAACTTCTCCAAAACCCTTCCCACAGTATGTGTAATGAACTGAGACCCTGCTGCATAGCAATCATGTTCTGCACAAGACATCTCCACCATTCTGCAACCTTCCCTAGCAAAAATATCAAGAAATTGAGAACACCTGGATATACGGGTTTCATCATTTCCAACTCTAACCTTGTCATAGAGAAAGGGAAGGCCATTCCAACCGTTTTTGCCACTCTCTGGTCCAAACATGGGATGTGTGCAAAGCACATCAAAATCAGGTGGCAGATTTTGAAGAAACAAGTTCCTGGGAAATTCTTTAACTGAAAGCACATCAACAAACAAAGTGCTTCTCTTCAATCTGTGAAGAGGCAGTGATCTTAGAACTTTCTCTGTTGAAATGATTGAAGTACACAGAATAACAACCTGTGGATGCTCTTCACAAAAATCATCAGCATCAGAGAAGAAAGAAACCCCTAACTTGCTAACCACTTCTGAGTAGTCAGAACGGGAATGCACTAAAACTGTGTGGCCTTGACGAACTATAGTTTTTGCCAGAAACTGCCCGAAGTTTCCAAATCCAACAATCCCAATCTTAAGCTTTGAGCTATCATCAAAACAATCAGAGATATGTGTTCTGTATTCAGAGGGTGGAGCACCATTCCTAATGAATTCAACAACAACAAAAAAGTTGTGAGCAAAGTATCTTCACCATCTGAAGCAGCTAAACTTAACCCCAGTAACGGCCACCACAAAACACACTTTTATTTTCATCAGCAAATAGATGAGAAAAAATGTTCTTTAGAATATTATCTATGATCTCAGCTATTATATCATCCACCAAGGAATTACTCATACATGTAATAGTCGAGCTACGTCAAAATAAATGAGCAAGTAAACATAAATTTTACACCTTATATAGACTCTTGCACAAATGGTATACCTAGCATAAATAATGAGAACTGGCAAAAGGATTTTAAGTCTAAATTCTCATTATGATTCTTTTTCCTCACCAAATATGTAATAGTTCAAAAGATAATAATAGTCCCTAACATTGGTTTAACCATAATAATGAATCATAAACATTACCTCATAGATTCCAAAGAGGCTAGTGCAGACCCATTTGAGGGATTGCCTAGAACTTTATACTCTTGCAAAGCTTGCACCTTTTCAGACCTCCCAAACAATTGCATCCTCACAACATCATGCAATTGCCCAAAAAGCTGCTTCTTCAATGCTTCAAAAGCCAAATCCAATCTCTCAAGCATCTCCAGAGCATTCTTATTGTACATAAACAACCCATAATACAAATCAAAGCTGTCCTTGGCCGTGTTCTCCACCAAATCCAACAGACTCTCATACCCTTTGGTATTGATAGGTGTGGACTCCAACATCAACATGCCCAGAACTCTCCCCACAGTATGAGTAATGAACTGCAATCCAGCTGCGTGAACATCATGCTCTGCGCAGCTCATCTCCACCATCTTGCACCCTTCTCTGGAGAAAACGTCAAGGAACTTCTCACACCTCGAAATTCTAGATTCTTCGCTTCCGATCCTCACCTTCTCGTAAACAAAATGGAGCCCATTCCACCCATCTCTGCCGCTCTCCGGCCCAAACATTGGGTGCGAGCAAATCACATCGAAATCAGGAGGCAAGACCTCGAGCAGCAGATTCTTCGCGAACTCTTTGACGGAGAGGACATCGACGAACAATGTGCTCCGCTTCAGTCTCTGGAGAGGGAGCGATTTGAGGACTTGCTCAGTCGATATCACGGAAGTACAGAGCAAAATGACTTCTGGGTGCTCCTCGCATAGATCGTCTGGATCGGGGAAGAACGAGACGCCGAGCCTGCGAGCTGTGTCAGCGTGGTCGGACCGGGAATGGGCGAGGACGGTGTGGCCTTGACGGACAAGGGTTTTAGCCAGGAACTGGCCGAAATTTCCGAACCCAACAATGGCGATTTTGAGCTGATTGAGGTCATCGAATCGGGTTGAGAGCTTGGTGGAGCGATCATTTACCTGTACGGCGGCGTCGAGGGCTCGGATGCGGAGTGAATGGCGAGATGAAGTTGCGGCGGAGGAAGCGGAGGTAAAGCGGAATGGAAGATTCAGCGGAGAAGAGAGAAAGCGGAAGGGAGAGAGAGATGACGTGGCGGCGGCAGGTGGCGGCGGCCAGCGGCGGAGGAGAGAGGAAGAAGAAGACATTTTTGGGTAAAAATGACTTGGAAGTGCAGAAGCTTTAATTTGAGGAAATGTCTATTGAAATTACTTTATTGCCCTGTCTGTTCAAGTGCCAGCTCAGCTCCACGCTGGATATTTCTCATTTCTTGTTTTTCGATCTTCATTTTCACAATCAAATATTTTTTTTTCTAAAACGGCGTCGTTCAGATTTTCTTTATTCGTTTACCAAAGAACACTAACAAACAGCAGTTGCATCCCACCCACCAAGAAGCGATCGACTGGAAAATCCCTCACCTCCTCATCTTCTCCGACTCGATCGGTCCTCGCACTTAAAAATTCAGGTAATTTCAAGGACCCATCTGCAAGTTTTTATCTTCTCGTGTAATCGATCTTGTACAGAAAAGGAATTGAATTTTCAGTTATTTTTCTCTGTATTTATTGATATTTCTTGTCATGATTATCATTACCTTGCTGAATCATAGATCAGGGTTTGATTTATGTTTCTGGGTTTTAATTTCTGTGGAAGATTTTGGTATCTGTTTGTGGTTTACTGCCTAATGATATGCTTATTATCTCAGATGGGTGTAATGCAAATGTTGTTGTTTTTTATCTCTGCAGAAATATTGAGCTTGAGCTGCAAATTTGGCAGATTTCATTGTTGAGCTTGTGTTGTTTTCATAAAGAATCCGTATATTTGGTGAATAAAATGGTATTATTCATATCGAGCTTCCCTTTTTCAACAAAATGCCAAGTTCTTTTGGTTGTTTTATTTAGATTAATTGTGACCCTTTATGAATGAGCTGATTGTTTAGCTTCTGTATTAACCTCTGCAATTATAGTTCGATAGTGAACACTATGGCTTGTTTGGGCTAAATTTTTTAGCATGATTTTTGTGGACTCTGGTTATGATCATCATTTGGCTTAGTTTCCTCCTTTAAATTTCGATTTTGTGGACTCTGGTTATGATCATCATTTGGCATAGTTTCCTCCTTTGAATTTCGGTTTCCTTTCTTTGTAAAGCTTGTATCTTTCATCGATTATTGACATGGGTTTTCTTCAATTAAACTATATCCCATCACAGGTTCATCACTCTAGTTTTGTAGATGATGGAGTTATAAAGCTTGTGTTTTCTTTTCCTTTCTTGTAAAGTTTGTATTTTTCATCAATGATTGACATGGGTTTTCTTCAATTCAACTATTTCGCATCGCAGGTTTATCACTCTAGTTTTGTGGATGATGAAGAAGTTACTAAAGCTTGTGGTTGCCCTTTGTTTCCTCTAAAGAGCCATATAAAGGGTCCTGCTCCAGTTTCAGACCAAGGTTAAGCTCTTCTCTACACCATATAAGCTAGTCCAATTATATATTCTATTTTTCTGTGTGTTCACTGAGATGAATGTATGCAGATAAGACCGATATCATTGATGAGGCAATCACATTCTTCCGAGCCAATGTTTTCCTAAGAAACTTTGACATTAAGAGCCCAGCTGATAAGCTTCTTGTCTACTTGACATTTTACATCAATGTGGCTCTGACGAAGCTTGGAGGATGCAGAACTTTGGCTGAAGGCACAAAGGCCATCATTAACTTGGGCCTTGAAGACGTGCCAGTACCTGGAGAACCTGGTTTTCCTTTTCCAGGCCTCTTTCCCAATCCTCAATCACACAAGGAAGCAGGTTTGGTACTTTCATACCGTTATAGCTTGACATATTAGTGGGACTTAAAAGTCTATGATTTTCGGGTTATGCCTATAAAGTTTGGGTATCATAAAACTTGATTAGTGAGTATCTGGACCGCTTAACAGATTGGTAAGAATTATTGAATGCAGAGCTACTCCGAAACTATCTCAGGCAAACAAGGGAAGAAACAAGTGGGAGGCTGCTGAGTGTTGCTTACAGGTCCAATGGGACTCCGAATAAATGGTGGTTGGCTTTTGCCAAGAGGAGGTTCATGAACATCATTGTCCCAACTTGAATGATGTTTCATACACTATCAGCTGAACTTCTTTGTCATTGATCTGTGTTTTACCAGTTCCTCGCCTAGGATTGTATACTTGTCTCTCCCTTTTCCTCTAGGGATAATGGCATAAATGTGCTGTGTAGTTTGGACTGGTTGCAGGTTATTACTGTCATCTTTATTTCGTGGCAGGTTGTTACCCAGCATGTGACCGGCATAATTTTTAAAATGACAAAATTACCCTTTTAACCAAACTTAAGTAGACAGTATATTTATGTCATTATCCATTTCTTCTATTACTAGCTTATCCATTTTGTGCCATTAAGTGCAATAAATTGGTTGTTTGGTTTCGTTTAGAGGTCTGCACCTATGTACCAAACCAGACTCTGTCTGAGAGCTACACATTACACATCAACCTCTCTGTCAAAACCTTCAACGGTCACCTACAAAGCTTCACCTTGCAAGCTTCTTCCCAGCTTCTGCATTTGGAATTTGTTTGACCAGACATGAATGTGAACGTTTGGCCAAGTCGCCCAATCATAGGAGTAAGTATTCAACACGACATCTTTGTCGGGTTTTAATTAGCAAGAAGCATCAGATTTATCTTGGGAACAATTATGTTCCCAAGTAAGCTCTAAATGTGATGTATTGGGAACAAGAAGAGATTGAGATCATAAAAATGTTGATCCAATGCTTCTTTCTTGATATTTATATCGGATATAACGTTTCGATTGTTTGAACAAATAAACTTCGGTACAAATCTTGACAATTGAAGTATTATAAAGTTTTGATCTTTACTCAATAATTCAATTTCTTCACAAAGCTACAGCAACAAGAAATTAATCAACTTCTACACAATTTGACACAACAAAGATTAAATATTACCTTTGCTTTTCTTCTTCCATATTTTTTGTACAGAGATTTAACCTTCTTCTTTTTTTTTAGAATGAGATTAAGGTGAAGAACCCCACAAAACCTCAGCAACAATGGTGGCAGATTCTGCATCAGAAACAGAGACCTCTCTCACTCTCATGATTATCTCCTGCTTGAAAGCTCTCCTCTCTCTCTGCCTCAGCCCTTCTCCTACCTCCAGCTGAACTGCAAACCTTGCTACACAGCTTGCAAATGGATGATCCTCCAAGAACTTCTCTTTGCTCTCTCTCTTCTTCTGGCCGGAGCTTATTTCTCTGTTCTCTTTCCGACTACAGAGCCCCAGATCGATCAAATCGCCACCAAACTCCGATCTCTGCAGCTCCACGAGGGTCTGCACCAACCCTTCATTGAGCATGGCTTCAATGGCTTCTTTGCGCCCAAAATACCCAATCTCGAGCACACAGTCCATGCCCATGACTCGCATTTCCAAGTCTTTGTTGTTTAGGAAGTTTATGATTCTGGGTATTTCTCCGTTGGATTCGATCCCGTCGACGAGTGGAGATTTGATCGATTTGATTAATGAACACAGGACTTGTATTGAGTTCCATGAACCGATTTCGATCAGAGCGTGAACCGTTGGACCCATCAGCACCAGACCCACGAACACGTCTTTGTTGAACCGAATCAGCGCCGCGACGGCGTAGGCTGCGTCTTCTCTGATCCTCTTCGACGATTTGGGGTTGCAGAGAATCGATTCCAGATACGAGAACACATTCGATTTCAACACCAAACCCTGCAAATCTCGGTCGAAACCCTGTAAAACCCGGTTTTCGAACTGACCCAGTTGCTTCACGAGCTCGTCCTCGTCGCCGATTGGTTCCTTCAGAGCTCGGGTCAAGTTCTCGACACTCTCGCGGTCGATCCACGCCTGGATTTCGCGCTGGATCGCGGCAGCGACGCGGGAGATGGAGTGGGCGGAGGCGCGGCGGGCGAGGAAGGAGCGGAGGCCGAAGCCGCGAGTGTTGTGGAGGATCTCGAGGAGGGCTTTGAGGTCGGAGAGGTGGTGGGTAAGATTGGAGAGGTTCGGGTCTTCGGCGAGGATGTGATCGGACTCGGTCTCGAGCTCCAGTAGAGCTTTCACGGCGGCGGAGGTGGGGGCTTCCGGATCAGGTCTCTGGTGGGTCTGCAAGTCATGGGAAGCTTGCTTCAGAGCTTCGAGAACTTTCAGCACCGGAAGTGGCGAACAAGCTTCACTGGACTGGTCCGCCATAGCTGCTCTGCTTCTTCCTCTCCAGAGCTGTGGAGAGAGATGGACTTTACTCAACGACCAGTCGTCTCCATATTTGTAAGTAGACTTAACCGTTAATCAACTCTGGTAGATTTGGTCCAATAGGTAAGCCCAATTGTAGCAGGGCCAATTCATGGGCCTGACTCATTCAAAGGTTTCTATTAAAACAAAACAAATCATTTACTTGTAAGTAAAAGATTAATTATCAAATCACGATCCCAATCTTCTAAATCTGTCGGCTTCCACAAGACAGTGTCATTCAAGTAACATGACTGGGTCCCACGTGCCACGTAGGCATTGCCCTCTCCGACCAACAAAATATTTATCGCCCACACAAACGCAGAGCTATCAACAAAGCGCTCCTCTCTAACTTACGCCACCTACCGCTTCCCCTTCGCTGCTATCCTACGCTTCTTTCCCTTACCAACCTCTCCGTCCAGAAATAGACGGGAGCGGTCCTCGATCGCCGCAAAATTTCCAATCATTCGTCTCTCTCTCCTCTGCTAATGACCTCTTCAAGGTACTCTCTCGGCGAAAAAATCGTTTTTTTTGTGTGATTCTGGTTCGATTAATGTTGTTAGGTCATTTTGATCGCACGAGATCCGGAGTTTTGATTTTAGATCCTTAATGTCTTTGCAGCCAAGAAACTCCAGAAATTTAGTAAAAGATTTTTGTTGTCGTTGAAATCTACTAAAAGATTTAATTGCAGATTTTTTGGGTTGGTATTTCTGTTCAATTTATATCTATTAGTTACTTATTTACATGGGTTTTGTTCATAATCAGTGTAAATCATCTCCTATGTTGGCCTTAACATGTCATTGTCTGTTTCTGATGAATGTATGTTTATTTTAGATTTTTCTTCCATGGTTGGCGAGATATGAGTTTAATCAAAATGAATGTGAAGCAATAACAGGACACAGCACCAGGATAATTGAAAAGTTGAATGATAAATAAATTAGTGATGATAAAGTAACAAAAGGATCCAGCTGGATTTGGGTTTCACATTGTGGTTGATAATCTAAGCTATTGTGTAATTGGGTTTAGAATTCCCCCATTTGGTAGATATTTCCAGGAACGTCAGGTTTTTATTTTAATGGCTTAAGAGGAAGGATTAGTAATTCAGGTTTCTACGCTGTCACAGCTAACCTATTTGATTAGGATTGAGTCTGAAATCTTCTTATTTTAAGGTTTCGATGTTGGCCATCTTATTTTTCTGTTTCTGCAGGTGATCGCATTATGGTCTTTGCTGATTTCACAACAAAAAAAACTGCCAGAAATATAACTATCATGGGGGTTGTGTTGCTTTACTTAGTATTTTCATCCTTTATCTTCTTGAGCGTTGTGGACAATGGAAATGCAAGGCTCACAAGTACTTATGTTCGAAAAGAGTGGCCGTCTGTTGATATCCCTCTTGAAAATGAAGTATTTGCAGTTCCAAAGGGTCACAATGCACCGCAACAGGTTAGGATTCATATCCTCAATATATTTTTTCTTGCCTTTTATATTGCATAACTAGTTCAGTTTCATGTTTGCCTACCGTGTTTAGGGTCATGATGTCATTATTTAGTTGGAAATTTTATTGTAGGTGCATATCACTCAAGGTGACTATGATGGGAAGGCGGTTATTATTTCGTGGGTGACACCTGATGAACCGGGTTCGAGTGAAGTACAATACGGAAAATCAGATAACAAATTTGCCTTTACTGCAGAAGGGAGCGTGACAAACTATACCTTTTACACTTATAAGTCCGGTTACATCCATCACTGTCTTGTTGATAACCTTGAGGTAATTATGCAATCTAACATTGGAAATATTATTTTTCATTTGGTTTGTAAATTTCTAACTTCAAGCTTTTGAACTCTCTACATACACATTTTTTTTTAAAAAAAATTCGTTGCTTCATCGATGTATAACTGATGTTACGAAGACTCTGGCTTCTTTTATTGTACTTTCTGATCTTTGAGTATCTCTTAAGTTTTAAAATTCTGTGAACTCTTCATTTGTGTTGTGGATTTGACCGTGTAGAAAGTCGTTGTCCATGAGCTTTTTCCCTCAATAATGTGTTGTTTTCTTGTATTTTTAGTATGACACTAAGTACTATTACAAGATTGGAATGGGTGATTCATCTCGAGAATTTTGGTTCCATACACCTCCAGAGGTTGGCCCAGATACTCCTTACAAATTTGGAATTATTGGTGAGTTGTTTCTACCTTATTGTGACCTGCTTTTGCCATTGGATTGACCTACATTCTTCTTGTCCTTCCTGTTGTTCTTTGTACTACCTTCAGTTTGATTAAGCATCACCTCCATATAAATATACTCCTCGCCCTTTCTTGTGTCTATAAGGATTGTGATTACCATGTCTCTTAAATATTTTTTGTGGAATTTTTTTACATGAATGACATGTTCTTTCTATGTTACAGGTGATTTAGGCCAAACTTATAACTCACTTTCCACTCTTGAGCATTACATGGCAAGTGGGGCACAAGCTGTGTTATTTCTTGGAGATCTATCATATGCTGATCGATATGAAAACAACAAAAACGATGATGTTGGTATACGATGGGATTCGTGGGGTCGTTTTGCTGAGAAAAGCACAGCGTATCAACCCTGGATTTGGACTACTGGAAATCATGAGATAGAGTATATGCCTCACATGGTAAAGTATAACACATTACCAGTCTATTTGTTTGAATTCTCTACTTTTTTTTTTGGAATATACATTATGAGGATCCGGCAATTTAGAAATGTGACTTTGCTCTTCATTTTTTTTTAGTTTCTCATTTAGTTTTATAACCTTCCTCAGGGGGAAGTAGTTCCTTTCAAATCATTTCTTTACCGGTACGCTACGCCTTATAAGGCCTCTCAAAGCACAAGCCCTCTTTGGTACGCCATCAGGCGCGCATCTGCTCATATAATTGTGTTATCTAGCTATTCTCCATTTGGTAACTTCTCTGTCCCTCCCTTTTGTTTACATCTAACATCAGTAGTTTTTTTATATAGCTTCATTTAGATCTAGCAAGGTATTTGGATAAATTCATGGCTTCTGTTATGAACCTTAGTGTAAATCAATTAAGAACTACCCAGCCAGAAGAACAAATATATAAATCTTGCATGATGTGCCTCTTACATCAGCATTGATTGTACCTATTCAACAGTGAAATACACGCCTCAGTGGATGTGGCTCTGGAATGAACTTAAAAGGGTGGACCGGGAGAAGACACCGTGGCTCATTGTTCTCATGCATGTCCCGCTCTACAATAGTAATGAGGCACACTTCATGGAAGGTGAAAGTATGCGAGTAGCCCTTGAGGAATGGTTCATCCGTTTCAGAGTTGACATGATATTTGCTGGCCATGTTCATGCTTACGAAAGATCAGTACGTCTCTCTCTCTCTAGTAAATTACTAAAAGTGGAAGCGTGGAATAACTATGAAACTACAATAGAACAATACACGATATGGAAATCTTGAACCAAAGCACTTTCCTGTGTTCGAATAGTGTCTCTCTTTTTGTTTCACTTTCATTGATAAAATTTGTTGAAATGTTTGGTGAACATGTGATTCTTATTGTTCAATTTCATGAAAAAGGAATCAACAACCGCTGTTGTGATGGAAGCCCCGGTGACATAGTCTGATTATGGGCTGTATTGACAGAAACTTTCGTTTTTGTTTCAGTATCGAATATCAAACATACACTACAATGTGTCAACAGGGGATCGCTACCCCATACCCGATGAGTCAGCGCCAGTTTACATCACAGTTGGAGATGGAGGGAATCAGGAAGGCCTGGCTGGAAAGTGAGTTACTATTTTTCACTGAAGATAATTGATACTTAAACACATCGTTTTTATCGTCTGACTCCATGTTTAACGATTATCCCCATTTATTACCCTGCAGCTTCAGAAACCCGCAACCAGACTACTCTGCATTCCGAGAATCCAGTTACGGCCATTCTACATTGGAGTTGATAAACAGGACACATGCACTTTATCACTGGAATCGCAATGATGACGGGGATAAGGTGGAAACTGACTCATTCATGGTACACAATCAACATTGGTGAGCACATTTCCTCTCTTTTTCTGCTTGCATTATAGCAGTTCCAAGGTTGATTACCAATTACCATGCATAACATGTTGCTCAACCTGATTAGCTATAAATGATACTATAAAAATGCAAAACATCTGTAGGATCGTAACTGCAGAAATAACAAAAAGACAGTAGTGGATCAGGACACTGCAAATTTGTTTAATGATTAGAACGGTATGTTCGGGTATGTTCCAATTTGTTTGGAGCCAAGTTAAAGCCATCATCCTAATCCTGCCTATGTTTGGATCTTGTGAAAAGCATAATGAAAACTGAAAAGGTTGGTGAAAAAAAAATTAGAGTAGAAGATAAAATTCCCGAGAGAAGCAATTATGAGCTGAAGTATTATATATAATGTGCCATCATTTATTTTAGGGATAACTCCATTTTCAAGCCATCAACTATTGCATATTTACAACTACTAACCCAAACCCACTTTTCGTGTCAAGATGTAACTCAAAACTTTCGAAAATTGTCAAATGTT
>JAYMSW010000923.1:0-18817 GCA_036897725.1 Erodium texanum | reverse complement strand
TGATTCTCAAACATAATAATCATATACAAATGTGTTTGGGACGAAGGATTAATCAAATCAAAACAAATCTAAGGTTTTGATTATCTTTTCATTTCCACTTTGTTGTTTCAGATGTTTGCAGATCTAAGGTGTTCTCCATCATGTGCACGTGCTGGGCTTCATGGCACAGTCTCAATATGCCCTCCAGATTGCTTTCAGTACAAAGGAACTCTTGATGTCTTCAACAAGATTATTAGGCAGGAAGGGTTTTCTAGGCTTTGGAGAGGCACAAATGCAGGTCTTGCAGTGGCTATACCAATGGTAACTCAATGATTTCAAGAGCACACTTTAGCCTGCAATTATTGTTTTTATTTTCTATTGTACAAATCATGGGACTAATTGGCTTATTGCTCAAACTCACTTATGTTCTTAAATATGTGTTTAACTAGGTTGGGATTTACCTACCTTGCTATGACATATTTCGCAACAAGCTGGAGGAACTAGCCACCCAAAATGCTCCAAGCCTGGTGCCCTATGCTCCTTCAGTAGCTGGTGCTTTGGCCCGCTCTCTAGCTTGTGCAACTTGCTGCCCTATAGAGCTTGCTAGAACTCGCATGCAGGTATTTAAAACCGGTACTTAGGAGATATGTTTATATTCTTATGCATAGCATGGCTGTTTAGAAGTTTGTAAATATAGTTTTATTTCCTCTAAAGTTCCTATCTTTCGAGTTGGGATATTTTTTTCATTGTTTCCATATTTTTTCTCGTCAAATTATAAGAGCAATCAGCAATATATTAGTTTCAATTTGTATTTAACCATAACGACCGTTATTCCTATATTTAGTAGACATTCTTTTTAGTGTAGATTGCACATAGCTACCTTTATGAACCAACAAAAAAATTGATTTTTTTCGTCATGTGACCTACAAGAGTTTAAAATTTTATAGTATCTCAAAACCACTCATTCCCATCCTTCAATCTTCCAATTTCAATATGATTCCGTGGAGGATTTCGAGAAAGGAATCAAATAGATGAGTATGAGATATTATAAAATTTACACTCGTGTAAGTCCTGTGATGGAAAAAACAAAAAAAAACTTGATAGTTTATGTTATGTGTTTGTGGGCAATTCATAAAAGTAGTTGTGTGCAATTCACCCTTCTTTTTGTTATGTTTTCTGTGTTTGCACATGTTTTTAGATGTTCTTCTGTTCCATTCCTAAGATTATCTTTAATTGCTTATGTTCTTCTCCTGTTTTGGCAATAATAGGCATTTAAGGAGACTCAAATTGGCAAGAAGCCACCTGGAGTCTGGAAGACTCTTGTGGAAGTTCTGTCCGGTGTCAAGAACACGAATAGTGGTCAAAACAGCTGTAAGTCGATTCTTACGACATTGAAGGGATCATATGACCTGGAATGTGAAATAAAAATATAATTTTTTTGACTCACTCAAAACCTGAGTGGTGAATTTGAATTGCGGCTGACTTTATGTTTGACTCTTGCCAGTGCGAGGTTACCATGTTCTGTGGACAGGCATGGGAGCACAGCTTGCCCGTGATGTTCCATACTCTGTGATCTGCTGGTCAACACTTGAGCCTGTGAGTGTTTTACCCTTTTATACATATAATATGTATGTGGATTTCATTTATCACTCTGTTTCAAGTTGTAATCTATTTTCTCTTTACAGATCCGGAGAAAGCTTCTTGGTTTGGTTGGAGATGAAGCTAACGTGACGGCTGTTCTTGGCGCAAATTTTTCAGCAGGATTCGTAGCAGGAAGCATTGCTGCTGCTGCCACTTGTCCTCTAGATGTCGCAAAAACCCGAAGGCAAATAGAGGTCAGTTCTTTGAAACTCAATTTATTTATAGTAAAATCTAAAATTTGTATTACCAAAATGCCATTTTGATTAAAATGGATAAATTCATTGTTTAATTGATCAGGGTATTAGTATTTTGAATTCATTATGAATGTTCATTTTCAATAAATATAGTATGGGTGTAGTATTCAATGTTTACCTGTATTATAATACTAACTAATGTTTCTTCACTTTTATTTATACAGAAGAACCCGATCAGAGCAGTGAGGATGACAACATGGAAGACATTAGTCGAAGTTTGGAGGTATATATCTCTACCTTAAATAATTCTATGCATTGAATCTGTCGATACCTGTGTGTGTTAAATCATTTTCATGGGTTAATTGCACATTACTACCTTTATAAATAATCCACAAACACGTGACCTTGTAGTAATTCCACAAACACTTTTAACATAATGATAATAGACATGATATGTCAAAATTTTCTATTTTTTTTTATATATAAAAAAATTGATGTATCCCAAAACTATTCGTTCTCATCCTTTAATCTTCAGATTTCAATGTGATCTCATGGAGGATTTCGAAAATGGGATCAAATTGAAATCGGAAGAGTGAAGCGTGAGAGTGGGTAGTCACTGTGTGCGGACAATTCATGAACACAGTTATATGTAATGTACCCTTTATAATGTTAAGTTGCTCATGAAATTTAAATACGATTCTAACAGGAGTGGAGGCACAAAAGGACTATTCACAGGAGTGGGTCCACGAGTATGTCGGGCAGGCCCTTCAGTTGGTATCGTGGTTTCGTTCTACGAAGGCATGAAGTATGCTCTACATCATCACCAATACGCAGCTTCATGACGGTAGAAAAGTCAACTATATGTCCGATTTTGTAGAAGACTTGGATCTGGAAGAGGCTCGTTTTAGAGATTGCTCATATAGCTGGGGAATAACATATACTACGCAGTTTTGGTCAAATGATTATATTTTCTTCTCTAGGGCATGAAAAATGCGGTACAGAAGTAATTCTTTTTCTTACCCAAATCTCTGTTTAGGTTCACTCGAAAAACATCACTTAGGTGAAACAGATGTTATGTACCTCTGACTTGTCTACGTTCTTAATCAAGTTTTTTTGCTGAGTTTTGTCTCAGTTTGACTTTTATTATCTAGTACTCTCTTTCCCGTTTTGATAGTAAATAACAAAAATACCCTTCATCAGATTTTAAAATTTGAAAATATGGCACTGCTTTAATAAAACTACGCTTGAATTAGAAGATTTCTTCGGAAAATTTTCACTTTACTTCATTTGAATAATGAATGATAAAAATACCTTTAATTAGCTTTAAATTTTTTTAAAATATTTGCTATTACAAATTTGCCTAATTGCAAGATTTCTTCGAAAATTTCACTTTACTCCATTTTAAGCATAAATAACAAGAGTACGCTTAACCAGTCTTTAAATATTTACAATAAATAACAAGAGTATGCTTAACCAGTCTTTAAATATTTACAATAAATAACAAACAAATGTCACTGATAAAGTAAATTCTGCCCGGATTCCCCAAATAGTGTAGGGGTATTTTCGTCCGAATTCTTGGAGGTGGTCTCTTCTTACAGGCTCTTTGGGGAAGTGGTTGATGATCTGGATCCAACGTTGTTGATTACTATGTTACTCCAATCCAATGCTTCTGTTCCTGGAAAATTCAAACAAATAGCACTTCATATCGAGTCCGAGTCTCATGTATAGCTTTCGGTAAATTGAAAGACTAAAAGTGTTTAATTATTCACTCCCTATTTGTTACCATAATAACACAAGAAAATAGAGATCAGGAGAGTGTCCAAAACTCAGTATATATCGATGTATGGAACAAAATCAAACCTTAAACACAAGTTCATAGTTCATGCATGTTCTTGCGTTCGTTACCATAATAACATAACAAGAACATAATGATCAAGGAGGGGTCCAAAGCTTAGTATATATCAAACCTAAGCACAACTTCATAGTTCATACCTGTTCTTGCAATCTTGCATTGATGTCAGCGAGGGAGAAAAAGTGGATCCTCTTTGTTTTTATAAATCTGAAACAATTGCTTCGAGTATCGAGCTGCCAAATCTCTACACACCTCCACAGCCTTTGAGTCATAAGCCATCAACTCCTCAACAGATCTCTTCACATCACCACTCGGGTCTCCAGCAGTGATAAACCTAGCCAAAGCAGAACCTCTTAAAGACACAAACAAAAGTATACATCAGTATATTTAGTAGGGTCACAAAAAATGATGAAAATGCCCCGACCCAAATCTCAAAAAATAACGTTTTTTTTCATCGAATCAAGTTTTTTTGGTAGTTGTGAACTCTTTTTGAGATCAGGATCAAGGGTATTTTCGTCATTTTCTGACAAAAGAGCGTTTTTTTTTTTGGAAGTTTAGGTAGCTGAATGTAAAAGTTCAAAGTCGTTCATAAGACAATGCACAATAGCTATTTGCACAACTAACCCTATTTAGTACCAGAAACCTAGAGATTAATGATTCAAGAATGTTTTTACCTATTAGCATCGAACATGCTGAAACCTCTCCCGTTGTTGTGTACCGTTTCCATGCTCAGCTGTTCATCAGAGGTTTGTTGCCTATAGAGAGCACATACAGCCTTCATGCACAGCTCGGGATCCTTCCCAAATGCTGCAAGCATGTCTGCCTCAAACTCCCATGTCTCAAGTTTCTTGTTCCTTTGAATTGTAGATATTATCTCAATGACGTTCACATTATCATCTGATTCATCTGCTGACACGCTAGAGGCTGTGTTGTTGGAACTTTCAGTTTCAGAAACTTTAGAGTCAGAAACAATGAAACTATCCGAGCTCTCATCCTCACTTTCTGACTCTGACTCAATCTCTGACTCTGAATCTTCCTCAACAACATTAGTACTCGAGATATGATCTTTGGTTAAAGTACCTGTGACATTGTCACTTTCAGAAATGTCAGAGCCCCGTACATTGAATTCACCCGAGCTTTCTGACTCACAATCCTTAGCACCACTCATCAAGTGGGTTTCAACATGATCTTTTGTTTCACTATTCTTCAACTTGCTTGAACGGTTTTGTTTCAATGTAGCTTGTTCTTCACATTCTCTCAGTGTCCTGAGACGCCTCCTTTTAGGCTTTACAGGAGCTTCATCATTGTTACACATCATCTCCATGTCACGAATTGAAACTTCATCATCATCATCACTAGTAACTATTTTAGAAGCTCGTTTTCTTTTCTGGGGTGAACTAGAGTTCAAGTTCTCTTTGCATATATCCATATCATTTGCACCTAATTCATCATCACTGTCACAGATATCGATAACACCATTAAGAGGTTTAGAGCAACCTGGCATTGCTGGAGCTATCTTTCCTTGAGGGCTTTGCTCTTCTTCAAAAGATAATTGTCTCCTAGCTCGCTTACCATGTTTCAGTACAGGTTCTGAACGGACATCATGTTCCTTATCCTTAATAACAGGAGTAAAACTATGTGGTGTATCCTTAAAATAAACCTTTGACTCTAATTTCTCGAACTTTTCCTTCCAAACTTCAACAGTCATTTCAGCGCTTTTTTTCTCAGACTCCAAAACCTTAAACTCTGCTTTCATATCCACAAGCTCCGTTTCGGCCCTTTTCTTCTCACACTCCAAAACCTTAAACTCTGCTTTCAAATCCTCAAGCTCTGTCTCGGCCTTCTTCTTCTCACACTCTAAGACCTTGTTTTCGACCATAAGTTGAAAAACCTTATCATCCTCATCCTCTCATCTGTCAAATGAACACGATTTTCCTTATCCTTTGCTTCAATACAAGCAAGCAGTTCTTTAAGGTCATCACATGCTTTGTTTGAGTGCTTAAGCTTCTCTTCAATGGTGAGCTTTTCAACTTCCAATGCTTTATATTTCACCTCCAATGCTTCATAGTTCATATCCTTCTCCCGAATCTCCAATTCCAACTCTGTGCACCTCTCTTCAGATTTCTTACTCCCTACACCCATTGCATAACTACTACTCACTCCACAATCTTTCAAAACCATGTTTGGGTGCCAAGAAAATTTCTGTTCAGTTCACCTCTCACAACAAAACATGTCATTCATCTGCAACGAAACTAGGGGTATGAAAACTAACACTTCTTAACATTATGATAACCAACATAATTCCCTAATTGTTTGCTCAGAAATTCAGTAAGAAAAAAAGAAACCCTTCACATGAAAAAATCTATATCCAAAAAAGAAGCTAAAATTAGCTAATGTTCATTATGCTGAATGCTAACATGGACTGAGAAAACCATAAACCATGTTTGGGTGCCAAGAAAATCTGGGAAAATAAAAGCAGCACTAAAAAGTGGGATTATGGAGTATCAACCATGAATTAGGACATTATAAAGCAACAACAAGAGAAAGCATAACCAGAAACTTAAACCCTTAAAGCTCTGTCACTATTCAATCCAGAGAACAAACAAGTAAGCAAAACCCTTCATGAAGAAAGACGTAAAAATCAAAACTTTAAGTTTCTACTCTAATTTCTCGGGAAACAAACAAGAGGGTAAAGCAGAACAATGCTACGAAGAGCCACGAAACTCACCATTGATGGGATCTAATCACGCGAAGACGTCGAATTTGGGAGCGAATCGCTAGCTTTTTTTCTTCTTCCGCGGGAACCAAATAGCGGTTAGCGATGAGAAAAGTGCAGAAGCAAACGGGACGTTTTGAAGAAGATGGAGAGAGTGTAGTTAAGTGTGGTTAATAAGGATTGATTATATAATGAATTAAAAGGTTCATTAATCACCTAAATTATTGTAAATAAGTGGATAGTAAATTTCCTAAATTATTTCACATTCTTAAACATAAATATAACAGGAAACTAAATTGTTTTAAAATAAATAAAAAATAATTTTTGAACCAAGTCAAAATTGTAGATAGGTGTGTGGTGTGTGAGTTGACTCAGTTGAGTGCGAGACCTCTTTGTGGAGAAGGAAACGGAAATAGAATGGAAATGGTGAAGCTTCTCAGACGACCGGCCAGCTTCACTCGCCGCCGGCAATGGCTAGTTTCTGCTGCAAATGCAACTCTCGGGAACAAAGTAGCCGAACGAACCTTTTCTTCTGTTTCAGAGGACGCAGAGCTGAAGGACTTCATGGATTATCTGGATTCTTTGAAGAACTTCGAGAAATCGGGCGTGCCCAGAGGCGCTGGAACAGACTCCGATGAAGGGTTCGATCTGGGTCGGATGAGGCGGTTGATGGAGCGTCTGGGGAGTCCTCAGTCCAAGTTCAAGGTCTCAGCTTTATTTCTGATTTTGTTCCTCGTTGTGCATTGTTCGATTTAATCTTATTATTTAGAAAACAACCCAAATTTGTTCAGTTTCTAGGAATTTACCTGTTGGGTTTGCTATGATTTTGATGAATTGAGAAACTAACAAATGACGTGTTAGATTGTTCATATTTCATAATCTGTATATTGAGCTGAGTTCAGTGATAAGTTTGGTGAGGCTTTATGCATACCATCTGTTTGATGAAATGATTCGGTGAGTTTTGCTTGAAAATTGGCGTATGGTCAAAGGCTTTCATTTTGTTCACTTTATTGTAGTTTTGGTGCGAAGTATGATTAACTAGCATGATGGTGATTATAGGTTGTTCACATTGCTGGAACAAAGGGGAAAGGATCAACAGCAGCCTTTGTCTCTAATATTTTGCGAACAGAAGGTTATTCAGTTGGTTGTTATACTAGGTATGAACACGGCGCATATCGAGTTGATATTGTTTGTCGTGGCTAATTGTACTTATTGTTTCCATGGCCTTGTGGTTTTCTGACAACAGGTTTCTTTTGTCTAAGCAGCCCTCATATTCAAACCATCAGGGAGAGAATGTTGATAGGAAGATCCAGTGAGCCTGTTTCAGCAAAAGCATTGAATGATCTGTTTCAAAGGATGAAACCTGTTGTTGATAAGGCTATTGGACTTGAAAAAGGGCGCATAAGTCATTTTGAGGTATCAACTCAATTCTCACTATGTTTACTATTATTTTTCATGTAAGAAATCAAAACAAATCAAATAAAGATACAATAAGCATGAACTTAATAGATTGGTTTTTGTCTGAATACTCAGGTTCTCACTGCTACAGCGTTCACCCTTTTTGCTCAAGAAAAAGTTGACATTGCAGTTATTGAGGTTACTAATTCTCTTTAGTTTTGTCAGTTCTACCTTTCAATATGATTATTTACACAAGATTTCATTTCTGTCCTGCATCTTAGAAGGTGTTTGTCTATGGATTTTTTGTGCATAACAGGCTGGGTTAGGAGGTGCACGGGATGCAACAAACATTATTGATGGCTCTGAACTTGCTGCTTCAGTGATAACAACTATAGGCGAAGAACATCTCGATGCCTTAGGGGGTTCCTTGGAAAGTATTGCAATCGCTAAGTCTGGAATCATTAAACATCATCGCCCAGTTAGGTGATTCTTTCTCACATATTCTCTTGCAACTTTATTCAATGCCTTTAACAGTATATGTATCATGTGGGATTGCACGTTGTCAGATTTGATCATGACTCTAATGGTTAAACGTGAGGATACATTGAACAGCTCCAATGTCTGCTTTCAATGGGCCTAATAATGGATATGATTAAATATATAGCAATAAATCTGGGGTAAATTGCATATAACAACCTTTATGAATTGCCTACAAACACATGACTCCATGGTAAATTTTCTGCATACACATGACTACCCTTGTGAATTTTCACGTGTCACCATCGCACAATTCGTTTTTTCGTCACCTGACTTACACGTGAATGTAAATTTTAAAATATCTCAAAACTACTCACTCATGATTCACTCTTCCGTTTCAATTTGGTTCTGTTCTTGAAATCCTCCATGGAATCATATTGAAATCAGAGGATTAAAGAATGGGAATTAGTAGTTTTAGGATATTTATAAAATTTGAAAGTCTTGTTTTGGTCACGTGACAAAAAAAATTATTTCTTTTGATAAATGTGGAAATTCATAAGGGTAGTCATTTGTATGTGGAAAATTTACTATGAGATTGTGTGTTTGTGGAAACTTATTGTAGGGCTATGTGTTTGTGAGCAATTCATAAAGGTAGTAATTTGCAGTTTACCCATATATTTACATCATACTTCAGATAATCATGTTCTACTAGAATACATCCTCTACTTCAATTTTCTTGTTTAAAGCTCAACTTATTATAAGGTTTTAACAATATGAAAATGTTCTATTGTTCAGCTGGTTCTTGGTGGGCCATTCCTCCCACATATCGAGTCTATTCTTCGTGAAAAAGCATCATCAATGTTATCGCCTGTAGTATCGGCCTCTGACCCTGGAATTAGAAGCACTATAAAAGGACACACTGTACTCAATGGCACTCCTCGCCAGTCTTGTGACATATCGATACAAGTCGAGAAGGACTTCCCTCTGGTATGCTCTTCAAAGCACCAATTCTTGAATGTTTATTCTGAAGCATGATTAACAATGCATCATTGTGTTTTATCATGATTTTTTTTTTATCATAGCATAAACATAAAATCTTACAGCCTCTTCAGAAGTGTTAATACAGTTTGTACTGATGCAGTTAATCGAGTTATTAAATGTGAATCTGCGAATGCTTGGAAGACACCAACTTCAAAATGCTGCAACTGCTACACTCGTTGCACTCTGCCTTCGTGATCAAGGTGAGGATCAGCCATGAGATGACCGAAAAATTAGTAAGATTAATAAGTTTGGCATGGAAGGGACATTAGATTTACGGGCATTTGGGTAGAAGTTAAAATTGATTTTTGAAGGAGACGTTTGCTTCTTTTGCTCCATCCTCAGCTCAAATTTGTTTTTAACCTCCTTGGCGCCAAACTAGCTTCTAAGTTGGAACTGCGACACTATGTCTGATTGTTTCTTGTTATGTTTCTATGGATATTGCAGGATGGAAAATCTCAGATGATTCGATCAGGGGTGGTTTGGAGAAAACCTTTATGCTTGGAAGAAGCCATTTCTTGACATCCAAGGAAGCTGAGGCTCTAGGGCTACCTGGAGCAATGATACTGCTCGATGGAGGTTTTCAATTTGTTTCCATTTTAAGATAAATTTATAGCTCTGATATATTGTTACCATACATGCATGTTCTTCTATGGCATTATATGCATATCGCTTTTAACGAACTCCTAACTATTTCCTTAAACTATATATTGCAGCACATACCAAAGAATCTGCCAAGGCGCTTATAGACATGATTGATGTGGCGTTTCCAGAGGCACGGTTGGCCCTTGTGGTTGCAATGGCTACCGATAAAGACCATGTAGGCTTTGCCAAAGAACTACTTTCAGGTATAGCTTCTTGTCATCTTAGCCATATTTGTATTAAGATGATTCTGTTATGTCATATTTGAGATGGTTTATATTAGAAAATAGGGTTAATTACACTTAACTACACCTAAGTTTACACGTTTTTTACTTAAAAAATACACCTAAGTTTCAAACAGAATCACATAGCTATTTTTCATCAGAAAATGACATTTGACCCTAATATAAAAAAAGACTCCATAGCTACCCAGTACATTTTTTATTAGATGTAAAAAAATGGTAAGAGTAGATGTAAAAAGACTCCTTAAAGGATAGAACTATTAAAAAGACGAAAAATGGCATTTTTTGAGATTACAGTCAGGGCATTTTTGTTGTTTTTTGACGAAAAAGAGCTATGTGAATTGTTTTGGACCTAGGTAGCTGCTAAACCAATTTGGAACTTAAGTGTAGCCAGGTGAAAAACGTGTAAACTTAGGTGTAGCTAGGTGTAATTAATCCAATAAAATATAACATATCGGGTTGTGTCACCAGATTTTTCCGAATCCTGAACTTCAATTCTTGTCAATATTGCCTAAGATTATAAAACTAAACTCAACTGTTAAATTGAAGAACTTCATAGATCGGTACTTCCATATCGGAGTGTGATAAGATTATGATTACATTTTTCAGGCAGACACTTAGAGGCTGTCTTCCTAACAGAAGCCGACATTGCCGGAGGCAGTTCTCGAACAGCATCAGCTTCATTGCTAAGAGACTGTTGGATCCGAGCATCCAAAGAACTGAACATTGAAGTTCTCAATAAAAATGCAGATCAGCTCACTTCCTCATCAACTATTGACCAGAAAACTGTATTGACTGCCGAGAGTTCGTTCACCGACTCTCTCAAGGCCGCAAATCGAGTCCTCGGAGAAAGATCGGGAAATCAACCTCGCATCCTTGTAGTCACCGGATCACTCCATCTCACTTCTTTGGTGTTAAGCTCTCTTCATAGCAAAAGACAAGCACTGTAAGAGCCAAATATTTAGATACCTCAGACTTACCTTGTATTTGTACTATTTCAAAGGTTGTCCTAAAATTGTGGAAACATGTTATCTGCATAATGTCCATTTTCTGTTACATTAGCATCCGATAAAAGAGAAGTTAAGCTAATTCATGGAAATTAGATCGGTTCTGGAGATCTTTTGATATAATGCTATAAAAAAAAGTAAAACTGTTTTATTTTATCAAGAATGTAACTTAAATGCATAACTGAAAATGAAGTAATGAAGAACTATAAATATGCTGCAAAAATGGCAGATTCTTGGAGTGAAGAAGGAGCTGGACTCAGAACAGTTACAACATCTAAAAATATCTTAATAATAATTCATGAAAGCCCATAAATTATTTTGTCCATAATTCATAATTACATTCCATTTGCACACACATGTTTTATTTAGATGTAAATATTAATAATTATGAGATATGCAAATCCATATATATCTGCAACTGTAAACAGTAATAAAAGCTTTCTGTTACTCTTCAACTCTAGGCTACGCATGTAATTGTTGAGCTCATTATTAATGCCCTGAAAATCTACATATCAAAATAGTAAAATGCCAATACATATAATAGATGAGATTATAAGCAGTTTTATAGGGGTAAAAGCGTCTTTCAATCCATCACACTAGCTTTTGTTGTTGGGTTAATTACACCTAGTTATATCTAAATTTACCCGTTTTTTTAAATATAAATTTACCCGTCTTTCATCTAACTATACTTACATTCAGAATTCGTTTTGTAGTTACCATAGGTTTTAAGAATATGCACATAACTCCTTTTTTTGTTGTTGTCAAAATAATAAAAATATATTTGATTTTAATCTCAAAAAATGCCATTTTTCGTCTTTTTAATATTTTTATCTTTTAAATAGTCTTTTTACATCTACTCAATCAGTTTTTACATATAACCAATATGTTTAAAAGATGGTTATGGGTTAGGGTCAAAAGTATTTTTAGTCATTTTAATATCAAAAAAAAAAGTTACGTGCAAGTGTTTAAAACCAATGCTATAAAACAAATTTTGGACTTAAATACATTTCAGTCAATACATATTAGTTTAGATATAATTAAATGAAAATAACCTTGTTATTTTTTTTTTGTATAATTCATAAGCTTGCAATTCAAATATTTTTTTTTCAGTTCCAAACCAACTCATGAACAATAAATTCAATTCATATGAATAAAACCACAAGTTGGAGACAATAGTATCCCCAAATGGGGCCTCACAATCCTTCATGCAATCAAGTCCGTAGGGCCCTTTCATGACTTTTATGTGTTACATGTATATTAAATTATTCCGAAATATTTTACACGTCATTTATCGATCTGTATGGTTATTCGTTCACCTATTTCTCGATATAGCGATTACACGGTTTTCGGGGAATCGAAGAATGGCTGGTTTTCCGGCATGCCGTCATGAGGAGTAATGTATGTCTTGTGCATTTCGTGGTGCCATTAATACGAAGGTTCCAAGTTCCATAGTAGGGTATGGTTTTTTTTTTGTGGGTCCTGTTTTTATTTATTTCGAATTTTCATACTATATGTTATGGTTGGTTTTCTAATTTTGTCTCATATATTTTTTAGTGAAATTGCGAAGTAACCCCTATATAGTTAGCAGACCAGGCAGGTCTAGACCTATGATATGAACTATATAGACTAGCTTGCATATTCTTTGTTTTGTCCCGACCAATCTCTCACTGAATTGTCTGAATTCGACAATGGCAAAACTTCGCTGTAACTTATATAACTAACTAACTAAAATAATTATTTGATTAGGTAAATAACTTATATAACTAATTAACTAAATATATATGGCATAGTAGGGAATTTGAACTCTAGTTATCAGATAAAAATTGAAAGTATCGTCTTAGCAAACAATTTTATTAACACTTTACTATTTTCGAATGTTTATTTGTATATACTCGAATTAACATTAAAATACACATATGATTGAAGATTTTCATGTACAGTTCAAACTACAAGCAATAAATAATATAACATCAGTGATGAACCCTTTATCTCGTAATGTATCACACTTTTTTCACTAGTTCAACGGTGTTTTTATGGGTTTTCTTACGTGATTTTACAAATCAGTTTGAACCATTTCGTTCATCAGAATTAACTATTGTGTTATAGTTTCTAATTAGGGTTTGTCAGTGACATAAATACTAATAACCTCTTCTGCTTGAGAACGTAGCCAAAATATTATAAGTGAACCATATAAATTTTGTGTGTTTGTTCTAATCAGGTTTCACATTTTTTTTGTTTTTTCGCATATTATTCTTTCTAACGTTTGTCAACACATTCCTATCACACGATGTTTAATGTCTCCTTATGAAAATATACAATTATGGTGTACATATAAAAACGATCAAAAAGCTAAATTTTTTTTTTCAAATGACACTATAAGTTTCATAGTTTATAATACTGTGTTTTAAGAGTAAGTTACATCGAAACATATATCTTTTTTTTAGCAATGTGATGATTTAGACAATGATGATATAATGATGGAACAATTATAAGAAACAAATCTACGTGAATCACGATGAAGCAAGGATAGTTGGTATGTTTTGAATATGGTTTCGAAATTATTCTTTTTTCGAAAAGTTCAAATTCAATTATTTCTTCTAGGTGGTTGAAGATGGTAAATGTGAATTGATGAGTGAGGAGAGAGAAATAGTAAATGTGATAACGCCAAAACTGGTAGAGGAAACTTATAGAGATATAAATGAAAGATACAATTAATTACTACACAACTCCATATATATAACATATACATATACATATACATATACATGTACGTATACACATATGCATGTACTTGAATCATATATATATATATATAAATATTTTATCTTCGTAGGCACGGAGATGCTGTGTCTGCTCATTCAATTCCATGTTGCTCTTACAAATATATTTATATATGTAAACAACTTGTACACCTTCTTCCTCTTACCTACTTCCATCTACGTTCTACTCTCATTTATTTTAGTTTTTACTCTATACCTAATGATCCGATTTTAACTGGTTTTATTTACGTGTAGAAGTTTGATATGATGTATTTGATTGGTTTATCGTCTCTTTATATAGTTGTTAGTTTATATGCATAATTTTAGTGTTGAACTACGTGTATATATTCCGACTCAATTCATGTATTTTGATCTTAAAAATAAGGCATAGATATATATAACATTCAATCTAAGTTATAAGATAACTATTTTACAGTTACATCAATACCCGTCCTCTTGATTTCAGTGATTGATGCCTCAACCGTCCTATATGAAAATTCTACAAATTTTGAGAATATTGATTTAAATGATTGGCAAACCTTAATGTTTTCCTTAAGGGCAAGACTAGCAGGGGCTTGCGCCAGGGCTAACCCCTCTAGTCCCGTTGTTGGCTGGGAGTTAAGCTACGCCTGTTTCGTTGTTAGGCCAACAGTAGAATCAAATCTGGTACCAGCGCCAGAGCCAACCCTCGCCCTCTCACCTTTCCACCTCCTCTTTCCTTCTTTTTTCATTTCTTTTTTATTTGGGAAGGTAGGATATCTTTGAATACAAAAATTATTTTTATATTTGTACCACCTGCGTCGACATCGTCGTCATTAATCTTGTTTGGTGCCAACGCTAGTACCGCTGCTGACAATCAGGTCTATGGTGTCTGATGTATCCCACCAAACTCCGAGGCATAGCAACGGCATCATTGGGGTTGCTCTAACAAATTTAAGGTTGTTTGGGATTTGTTTCGGAATTTAGGATTTACTTGATTTGTTTAGTATTAAACTATGAGTAGATGTTCAGTATGATATATCTGATTTGTTTTTTTTTTTTGAGGTCTATATCTGATTTGTTTGTTGTCTCTTCGTAGTCTTTGGTTTACCTACACAAGTTTAGTATGAAGCTACATGTATATATTTTGACCCAATACATATATTTTGATTTTAAAAAAACACGCGCACACACATATATATAACATTTTTAAAAAACTATCCTTTACTATTGATATTATTCAATAGTAGTCAATCGTTAATTATTTTATGTGTCAAATCTTAACATATAATCATTTTTTTTGAACAATTGAATACAATCATTGTCAAAGGCAATGTATCACGGAAGATACACCTTATAACTACTTAACGAATAGGGTAGATCCAACCAGTCGAAGCTGACACAACCACTAGCTGGTGCTGTCACAAACAACCAACTATGTAACTGACACTAAGTCCAAAAGAGTCAACAAACTAGCTGAAACTGTTATTACTACCAGCCGAAACTGGTCACAAAGACAACCTACTTACACAGTACTAAATACAATACAACTGCCACCTCAGCATATAATCATTAACGAATATATATGTTAACTAACGGAAGTTACTATTTTGACAAATTTTTGAAACTTCAACACTCATAAGAACTTGAGGGACTTAAATGATGATCAAATTCAAAAGAAACCACTAGGAAGCATTGGTACCACAAATTGTACCAAACGAATCAGCCGAAATTGTTGTCCGAATCGTGAAATATAAATATACATATATATGTGATGTATATTAATGAGTACGGGAATGAGAAATTTATAGCTACTTAAATATTGTTCCTCTAACTTACAGCATTTCGTATTCGCAGTCACTGCGAAAACCTCAGCCTCGAGACGTTAAATACTATTCTTACCGTTTCTGAACACTACAACAAATCTCACTGCTCCTCCATTGAATATATTATCTTTTAACCTCCCAACTTTTTTTTTTTGATTTGGAGTCGAGTCAAAATGTTGTAGAGCCTGACCCGTTATATATTTAACCCCATATTAAGAATATACATGATAACAAAACTACCTTGATTGATTTTAGCCTCACACACTTCTGTCTACTATGAATTCCAACGTATATATAGATTTTCGTTCCTATTATGATATATATGCATAGGTGGAACCACCAAGGCACTAGTGAAGGCACATGCCCCTACTAAAATTTAAAAAAAAAAAGTTTTGTTTTGTTTAATTTTTCAATTTAGTTTTGATTAATTATGAATTATGTTCCGATATTGAATTCTGTTAGTTTAATTTTGTTTAACTCCCTGTAATAAAAGAAAATTGTTTAACTTCCTAATAACAAAAGCTTCATAATTGCTTAGCCTTCATTTCTAACTGTGTATCACTTTTAAATCAATTATTTTTATTTTTATTATTTCAAGTTTTATTAATTTCTTATTTGTTTTATATTTAATATTATTTAAGTTTCTTAATTCAATTGATCTATAGAAGTTTACTTCTATTTGAGCTTCTTTTTTTGAAATATTTGAGCCCTTGTTTAGTCTTTCAAAATCAATTGGAGTTTTAAAGTTTGTTCTCTACAAAATTACCGTAGCCATAAAAAAAATGAGAAATCTAGAAAACTAGACAGTAATCTTTATGAGAAAAGTAATAAAACAACAAGAGCAAGTTTGGTATCGAATGAGAGATCAATGGGTAAGTGATAGTATGATCCTAAACATCGAGAGAGAAATTTTTTATTTTATTGAAAATGAAAGTGTTTTAGAGTTTTTTTCTTCAAAATATGAAATGTTGACATCAAGTTTTGTTGTAAGTAATCTTTATTGTATCTTTACTCAATATTAATATTTTTCAATGTTATTTCATATTATTTATTTATTATTAAAAAAATTAGTGCCCCTACTGACTAAAAAAGCTGGCTCTGCCCCTGTACACATGCATGTTTAAAAAAACTCACGTATAATAACCATGTAAGTGAAAATATGTCGGATAAAGAAAGTCGTTTGTAGAATACACATAAAAAAGAGCGCTTGAATATAAACCAAACAACGGGAACTAAAAAAGAACTAATTATAAAGGCCAAACTTACACGAAATTGATATGGATAACGTCTTGGTACTGGATTTAACACGTTATCTTTTACCCGTTTTCAAAATCTTGCATGTTGCAAACCCGGTAAAATTTAGGATCGCACCAAATTAATTAGTGATTAATGGAGTTATTTCTTAGTCACCAGAGATAGAATCTTTGTGAGGATAATAACGTTATTATTTGATATACAATTTGAGTTATTTGTATTATCCCATATGTGCATCTTGGTGTGTTGCTAGGTCCGATCTGATTGTTAAGCGGTACGCGAGCTATGTTCATTCAATGTTGAGGGCATGAATTGTTATTCCCACAAAATTTAGACCAATAGTTCAATATATATATCTATAAGTAACAAAATTTTCAAAAGAAGAAAACACATATTTTAGTTGGAAGATTCGATCCAATATATTTAGCTGGTTTTGGAAAAAATTACACATTACCAGTCGGGTAAAACTTTAGAGATAATTTAACCTATAACAGTGAAAAGCCCAAAAGTAACCAACATTCATTCATGAGAGGCATCCAAAATATATGATAACGATAGTTTTGTCACTTTCGGCCTCTCAAATATTTGCTCCTTTTAGCCACAACACAACCCTTTATCTCACACTCTCCTATCTTTGTTCTTCACTTCCTTTTTTTCTCCTCCTCCTCCTCTAGTCCTTGTTTGTTTCCCGAGAATATCTAAAACTTTCCATCAAAATGGACGAGACCTTGGACGACCTCTTCAGCATCTTCGAGGGCTTGGACGGTGTCGTTGACTTTCCTCCTTTCACCCCTTTGGAGGAACCTAATGGTGTGAGCTCGAAAGAAGGCGAAGATCAGCCCGAGACGGGTGTTGTTAGGCCGGGAAGAGAGTCTCGGAAGTCTTTCTGCTCGAGTCCTCTTCGAGATTGCTCTGAGACTGAGCTCGAGCCTTCCCCGAAGGGGAAGAGAAAGCTCGCGGATTTGGCTTCTTCGGAGGAAGCTAACGATGGGCAGCAGAGGGTTTCTCATATTACGGTGGAGCGCAACCGGAGGAAGCAGATGAACGAGCATTTGTCCGTCTTGAGATCTCTCATGCCTTGCTTCTATGTCAAAAGAGTATGTATCGATCATTCTTTTTCTTGCAGACACTGACAAGCCTGGCAAGGCACGCCAATGCCAACAACGAGCTTGCTATCTGTTGTTGGCAAGCTTGTCAGGCGCCTGCTATAAGCATACTGACAAGCCTGATGTTGTGCAATGACAAGTTTGGTTAGTGTGCAACAACGAGCTTGCTATGTTGTTAGCAAGCTTGGCATGTGCATATTGAGTACACTTGACAAGCTTGGCAAGCACAAGGTTCCCAAGCTCGTTGTTGCACACTAACAAGCTTGACGGGTGTGCTGCCCAACATGTCTGGACAGCATGTTTGCACATTGTCAAGCTTGACATACATGTTTGTTGATAAGTCAAACAAACACGTTTGTTAAGGTGTTAGAATATAAAATTATGATTAAACCTTTAGTTATGAGTTTATGTTGAATTGATTACCGAGCTTGACAGGCACACTATTCACATTTTCACATTTCTTTGTAATTTTAAGATTGATCGAATCATGTGTTTTCAGGGCGATCAGGCGTCAATAATAGGAGGAGTGGTGGATTACATCAACGAACTACAACAAATCCTCCAATCTCTTGAAGCCAAGAAGCAACGAAAAGTTTGTTACAACGAAGTCCTGAGTCCGAGGAAGCTGTCGAGCAGTCCGAGAAAGCCACCGCCGAGTCCGAGGAAGCCGCCGCTGAGCCCACGGCTCAACAACCTCCCCGTCAGCC
>JAYMSW010000922.1:0-18820 GCA_036897725.1 Erodium texanum | reverse complement strand
GATGGCTTCGCGCCACCGCCATTCACCTCTCCGACCGGCAGAAACGAACGTGTAAGTATTTTTTTATTCTCCATTGAGTAACAAGGAACCAAGAGAGTTCTGGTTTGTGGGTTTTGGGATGTTGAAGAAGGTGGCGTGACTGATATCGGTTCAACTTCCGGCGACCCATTCAACCTCCTCGCCGTGTCCAGTATAGTTTTGGGTCAATTATTTAAAGCAAAAATAGTCAAAAGAAATTGAAAATTTTGCAGATTGACTGCCGTTACATAGCCAGAGTTTATAGCTTAATTATAACCATTCAGGTTGGGATGCTTGGTTTAAACTTTGGAACTTGAAAATTGGTTTGTTGTTTTGGGTTCTGGTGGAAGCAGCAAATTAATTCCCTTTGTGTGCTTAATTATATGCTTTTTCTTCTATGTATTTGAACAAATTGATCTTGCAAATAAGCTTGAAGTTTTGATTATTGATAGAGATAGTGCTTTGTTTCCTAGAAGTTGAGATTTGCATGAGGCACTTTAAAGTCGGAGCTCTTGATTAATCTTGCTTGATTTAGCATTCATGCCCTAACTATGATGAACTAGGGAGGCCATAATGTATTTGAGCTTGTGAGAGTCAAACCCAAGGTTTCAAATTCATGGCTTTGTTTAGTTTTCAGAATTTGGGACGTAGTAGAAACAAGCAACCTAAGGAGGATCATAGAGTTAGTACTTGCTAGTATAAATTAGTGAGTGTTGTTGTATGGCAGGTTGTAGTGTTAAGAGCTACTATTTAGTACTTTGCTCAAGTTGAGTGAGTTCTTCACAAGGATGCTAATATGATGTAATCATGCACCAGGAATGTTATTCGCCAGGAGAAAGTTCAGAAATATGAGGAATTTGTTGATCAGCGCTTGAAACCAGATCTTGTTCATGCTATTGCGGAGAGGTACAGACATTGTCATGGCACACAATTCAATCATATTTGTATCTTCAAAGTTAAGAAAAAAAAACATTACAGTGCTTTTGTGAACCAACATATTGATGTTTATTATAATTTGCAATCAACAGAGGATGAGGATCCTGTAGCATTCGTATTTCAATCTTTAAAGCTAATTGTATTTGTCACCTTCGCCATTTTTTATTTTTATTTTGCAGGGACAAGGTCTTTGAACAACAGAAAGTTTTGTATCCTTTTTCTTCTAGCAACAAAATGATATTAATTATCACACACACAGCTATCCACAGTAAACTAAATTCACCATAAGTAATGTCAATGATGAATATGACTTTTCCTTTGAAATTTAACAACTCTCGTGCGGTCCTTTTTTGTTTATGTTTCACTTGACTTTGAACTTGTAGCTCAGACTTGCGGATGAACATTGAAAATTTGCAGAAAAATAGTGTCACTAGTCTCAGGACAATGGTCAACCTCGGATCTGAAGTATATATGCAGGCTGAAGTGTAAGCACTCACCACACATTTTTTGGTGCCTTATATTTCATTATTTGCATTTTTGGTGCCTTATTTTGCTTTATTTGCATTTTCAGGCCGGATACACAACGCATTTTTGTGGATGTGGGACTGGGATTCCATGTAGAGTTCACCTGGTCTGAAGCTCTGAGATATATATCACTAAGGGAAGAAAGATTAACCAAGTATACTTCTTGTTCCTTTAGCTTTATCAATCTTGTGTTCTTGACACTTGGAAGTTTTTTGCGCGCTCTCTCTCTGTTTTTTTTTTTCTTCCTTTTTTTGTTGTTTATAACATGGATCAAAACATAACTCATTATGTTGTGTAACTCTCTCTACAGGCAAATTGATGAGTACACTCACCTCATAGCATCAATTAAAGCCCAAATCAAGCTGGTACGCTATTTTGTAACACTTATCTCTTTCAATTCTTTGCTAATATTGATTGAGATGCATAATCTAACACCAAATCGAAAGATCCTTCACCAAATGCTTCCCATTTCTAGTTTTGTGGTTCTAAAAACAATCTGTCATTCTCCTCATGCAGGTTTGTGAGGGCATTCGTGAATTACTTCAAATTCCAACAAGCGGAGTAAAAGAACGTGAAATCAATTTCTGAAGTTTTTCCCAGCAACATGACCTAAACAGGAAAAAAACTTGTCATAGACCAAAGAACTAAATTGAAATGTTCTTATTTTGTTAAATGTACAGCTTTCTGCAAATGTGTTGTGTTGATGTTCTAATTTTTTTTTTTTTTTAACTTGAATTTATGATTTTGATATCATATGACAAGAATTTCATTTTGCTAATGATGCTTTCTTGAGCATAAACCACAGCACTTAGTTAAACATTCCTTCAGCTTATGAAAAGGCAACACTGAACCAAAAGTTGTGTATACATAACGTGTTTGTTTCCACTTAACCACTCCAAGGAATTCATCTAGTAGCTCCAGACTATAAATTTACATCATCAAGATTGTAACAACAATGATGAAACTGGGTTCTTGATTTATGATATCTCAGCAAATTGGACAGCACATTGTGCCAAGAACACTTCTAATAGGCTTGCTAAGTAGTCTCTTTCTGCCTGTACGCAAGAAACTGCAACACAAGGACAATTGTATCAGTACCAGTAATTTCGATTTCTGCAGAATTGCTTCTGCATTACAGAGACTAACATAACATGCTCACCAAGTGATGGTTGATGGAAGTGAAATTGGCCTTAAGGGCTGACAAAGCTTCTTGGCCTTCCAGAGTTTGAAGCCTATCTTTGCAGTGACTCACAAGCAGAGAAACAGGATCTGGATCGTTCATCAAGGTTGAAGGGTTCAGGATCGATTTGTCATGATATATATTATCATTCCCTTTTACCGCCAACACTTCAATTTCTTCAGCTTGTAAGGGTGTTTTGGTGGCAATATACTGTGTCCAATATATGCAATACCAAACAAAAATAAAAATTAAACTGGATAAAACACGTAAATATTAAATGGCGATAGCAGGAGATAAATCTCACTTCACATAGGTGTCTGATGGACAGGCATGGCTGGCAGCGAAGGTAGAGTTGCTGTAAACTAGGTGTTCTCTTTGTGTCCGAAGAAACAAGCATGACATGAACATCCAACTGTAAAGAATGAACCAGCAGAGAGAAAAGCATAAAGACATAGATTGATCCTTGCAGGTAATTCTGAGAGGAACTTCGTGGAATCTCCCCTTAAATTACCATAAAGTGAGAGGGGTAAGTTGCACATGACTACTTTTATGAAATGCCCACAAACACCTGACCTCATATTAAAATTTCCACAGGCAAATGACTACCCATATGAATTTTCACGTGTCACCATCCACAAGAAAAAATACAGAAACCATAAAAAAAATCGTTTTTCTCGTCAAGTGACTTACAAGTGAGTGTAAATTTGAAAATATCCCAAAACTACTCACTCTCACGCTTTACTTTCAGATTTCAATATGATTCCATTACGGAATCATATTGAAATAAGGAGATTAAAGAGTGACTAGTTTTGGGATATTATGAAATTTTAAACACACCTGTAAATCATGCAATGAGAAAAAAACAAATTTTTTGATGACACCTATCTATTTTGTACCATGGTCATATGTGGAAATTCATATGGGTAGTCATGTATCCATGGAAAATTTATAATGAAGTCATGTGTTTGTGGGCAATTCATAAAGGTAGTTATGTGCAATCAACCCTAGTGAGAATGGACAGCAAATGACCTATGACTGCTAAATTAATCAAAGGTCTTGACTCTAGAATTAGATAAATAAAGAGCATTCTATTGTTACCTCATCAGAGTTCATCTCAGTGCTCCTTAGATAATCAGCCAACTTAGATAACCGGCTGATTCTTGAACTCTTATTATTAGAACCACTATGGCGTGTATGGCTCCTAGTACCACCCCTACCCCAACCAAGCATCTCTGAGTTCCAGACAAGCCCTGGAGAAATTCCTCTGCCTTCTCTGCTTGTTTCCATGTCATTTTCAAGGCATGCGCCATCTGAATTGGCAGCTGATGCAGAAGGCTGGGGCAGGCGAGCTCTCCTATTCCGTCTTTGCCTGACTTCTGTACAGCGCTCATCAGTAGAAGATGAATACTTTGCCTCATTTTCATCCTCATTGTCTTCAGATCCATGTTCAATGCCTCTGTAGTTGCGCCTTCTTCTTGATTGAGCATTCCTGCGTTGCGATCTTGTGGCAAATGCACTTTCTTTACCCATAGCACGTCTTTTGACCAGAGCTTCTGTCTGTCTTTGAGAGATTTCGGCTATGGCTGCTTGAATCTGTCCAGCAAATCATGGATGAACATAAGGTAACAAGAAGAAACATTACCTTTTTCAGTTAATTTGGTGTGACAAATCCCACAAATTCGTTATACTTGTAGGGTTAATTGCAGATAGCTTTTGCGTACCCAACTTAAATTTCTACATCCAGCTATCTAAAATTTGAAAAAATTACACTTTTTTTGGCCAAAACTGACGAAAGGCCCTTTACCTAATCTAAAAAATTACCCTTTTTTCCCTATCTAAGCTATATCAACATAGCCAACTAGAAAACTCATCCGCTTGTCAATTCATTCTTGGTGTCAGACTCACTAGGAAATGACTGGTGTCAGAATTTTGCACTGATCAGGTGTGGGCTTAGAGTCTGCATCTTCATTATAATTTATAGGTTGTGTATGGAGGAAGATAAACCTTCACATTCAACTTCTGTTCCTATTACGCTTACGAGGAAGGGATTTCCTACCATCATCCCTGCATATCATAAACGTATGCTATACAGAGGTGATGACAAGGTAGATAAGCTAGTTCAATTCTACTTCAATGGTTTTATCTTTTAAGGAGTCTTTTTACATCTACTCCACTGTTTTCTACATCCGATCGAAATGTTTTTGGTAGTTATGAAGTCTTTTTTGAGATTACGGTCAAGGGCATTTTTATCATTTTTTGGCGAAAAAGAGATATGTGTAATTTTTTAAAAGTTTGGGTAGCTGGATGTAAAAGCTTAAAGTTGGGGATAGTTATGTGCAAAAGACGTAAAATAAGCAATAACTATGTGCAATTAACCCATAAATAAATAATCAAGGATTGTCATAAGATGAGATCTGAAGAAGAAACAATGGTGCATTCAAGCAAATCATGCATAAGCGAAGTCACAAATATAATGTCATCCAAATTAATGGGAATGAAAGAACACAGGTCTGACCTGTTTGTTGCGAGTCCTCTCCTCTTCATGAAAAGCCAGTTCCTGAACCATTTACCAGTCGAAGCAGTTCATTGTTTGCATAAGACTAGAGAATATACAATAAATAGAAGAGTGAAGAAAAATAAGTTGTATTACCTCTTCGTCATACTTATCAATATCTGGATACAGAGCAGCAATAAGAGCATCATAGTTTGGGTCATCTCTCAAAGAACGCCGACTGGCACAATGTGTACGACAAGCCGGACATTCATTATTCCTGGAAGGAAGTATCAGCTCATGAATCAAATTCTGATTTTTTTTTTTTTGAAAAAGAATCAAATTCTGATTAATATACAAAAGACATGTAATAAACTCTTGGGATAGTTGCAAATAACTGCCTTGAGCTATACGTTTTTGCATATAATGATCCCCAACTTTGGACTTTTACATCCAGATACCTAAACTTTCAAAAAATTACATATAGCTCCTTTTCACTCGAGAATGACAAAAATACCCTTGACTCTCAAAAAAGACTAGATGTCGAAAACGGTTGAGCATATGTAAAAAAGACTCCTCAAAAGATAAAACTATTAAAAAGACGAAAACTTGTATTTTTTGAGATTAGGGTCAAGGGCATTTTCGTCATTTTCTGGCGAAAAAAGAGCCATGTGTAATTTTTCGAAAGTTTAGGTAGCTGGATGTAAAGGTTTGAAGTTGGGAATAATTATGTACAAAAAACGTCTAGTTCAGGGCAGTTATCTGCAATTATCCCTAAACTCTTAACCATTCCCAATAGTCTCAAATAAAAGCATAATAAAGCAACTATAGAGCTAGCATGGCAAATAATCACAAGACACAAAACACAAAACATTTCCATTACATACCCCAGACGCATTGATTTGTCAATGCATTCACGGCAAAAGCGATGCAGGCACTCCATAACAGTTCGAGTTTTCTTAATGATCCCTGTTCATTACGAAGGCATTGTCAATATCTATATTACCAGATTGATGTAAGGATATAAGAATGTAGTTACTGAAAATTCAAATTTACATGATTATGGTATCTATTAAAATTGAGATGAGCTATTTAGACACAGAAACATAATATTTTAGCTTTTGAGATTGAAGTTTCCTGACTTTAACGAAGAGATACCTAAACATATTGGGCACTGCACATCCTTGCGAATTTCTGGCAGCTCCACGGTGACAAATCTGCAAGGAAAAGCAAGATTGTAACTTCAGAACTAAACCTTACTAGACCAGACCCACATGATCAATTTATGTATACAAGTAGTGTCATTTATGAATAACAAGTATGCATATTTCTGTGTCTGCATGTCCCAATAATGTATGAGTTCACCTTGTGAGCATAAAAGTGAAGGCCCCCACACAAGGTACTCGTGAAACCTCTTACTGTATACATAGAATTGCCAATTGCTCCATCTCTTCACAGTTCATTTTTTGGCAGTATGCTTATCATAAATCATTTTTGCCAAATCGAGTAACAAAATGACCAATAAATATTAAATACAATACCTAAACCCGCCTAGCAGTAACCAGCTACTGTTTCGTTCACTTTCATAAGTAGTTAGATCTATTTTGGTAAGCTTGTGCAGAAACAAGAGCCATGAAGGTAATACTTTTTGTACTAATTACTTTGGATTTGGATTAGGCTATTAGAGGAGGGATTATAAAGCAAGCTCTAACTCAACCCATCTAAAAGGAGTCATAGTAGACTAGATCTAACTCGAAAACATATGGAAATGCCTCACTTTTTTATGCAGATTGGTAATACCATAGCTAAAAATGAAAGGGTTCACATGGAAACAAGGATATCTAAGCTCCATCTGATAATTAAGAACTCTGGTTTATGATTGATTTGACCAAAACTCCCATTAATTTCTCTGTCTAAAAGTTTGACTTGTCTCAGCAGGCAGATCAACAGCATTGACACCTTCTCAGAATTAACATTCTATGATACTCCATATGAATATCACATACATGATATTATAGCAAAGTAAGCACAGAAAATTCACACGCCTACAAAAGTAGGAGCTGGCATGAAGAGCTACAAGATGGACGTCACTGGGCAACACAATTTGCAGCATTTAAGAATTTCCAAGCACAAAATGTGGTGGCTGAGGTCAAAATCTAGAATCACTGGACATGAAGATCGAGAGTCCAGAATCACAAAAAAGGACAGGAATCGCCACATGCAATCGACTCTCACGTATCGAATCAAGAAGAAGAAGAACAGAAGAACCAATGCCAGAATCAACGAAACAAACCCCACAGCTAGAAAGCACCACAGAAACACTGAACCAACGTTCCACGAAAACAAAACCCATTTCCCTTAACGAGCAATTGACCAAAACCCAGAATCAGAAAAATCACAAACGATCCACAACTTCATCACCACATCAACAAAGAACAAAAATTCAGCAGACCCACATGGCGAGATAGAACCACGAACACGAGAACAGCAAGAACAAAAAAAACAGCTACACAACGAAGAAGAGGAGATTAATTACTCTGGTTTCTCTTCAGTCCCTGAAGATGCACTGTCCTCGGAATCTGAAAAGCATTGCAAATCACTTCAATCAATCGCGAGCCATTCGCATCGAAGTCAAAATTTATTTACACCAACCCAAGTTTCTTCTACGCACAAACAGTACAGAAAAGAGCTTGAGAGACAGAAAGAGACGCGACCCACCTTCTTCCTCCTCTTCCTCGACTTCCTCATCTTCTCGGTGGCTCCGCTGCTGGTCCTCTTCGTCCGGTTCCTCATCGTCAAATTCTGGTTCGTGGCGGGGCTGCTTGGCGTTGTTGTGGTGGAGTGCGGGTTCTTCCTCGTCGCGATTCTCCGACAAGGAGCGCTTGTGGGCAGGCATTGGCGAGTGCTGGTTCGTGAAATGCGATGTGATTTGCGAGCTCTAGCGAGAGACGAAGGAGAAGGAGAATATTAAAGATGGGGAGAGATTGGAAGAAGGGACGCCGAGCTCTCTATTCTCTTTTATTTTTCTTACTAATTTTTTTCTTTTTTCTTTTCTTTTATTTTAAATATAAATATTTATAGGTAGCTCAGAATCAGATGTTGTGTTACGGCACGAAAAAATTGTGCATTGTTGACTCGGTGGACGGATGGCTCGGTAGTAAGGGCTTTTTGGTCATTTTACACATAATTTTTTCCCTTCCCATTTTTGTAGAGAAATGCTCTGCCTTATAACCAGTGTTTGTGTATATTTTAATTAGTTTAATAGTCATGAATTCGTCTTATTATCGGAACAATCGGAAAAGGCACCCTCCATATGTTAGAGTTTGGTGTGAGTGAACCGAATCGAGTCAATCTGACATCTGAAAAGATGGATATAGTTATTAAACCTGATAATGATTCGTTGGCTTAGAATCTGATGTGAGAGTTGAAATATCAACCTACTATTTAAACTATAACGTTCTTTAATAATCAACAATGTACTGTTTACTAAAAAAGAAGTTACACGATTTTTTCGGAAATTGAAGAAGGCAAAGAGAACATATTCATGTGTTATTCAATTTATAATAATTAACAAATCATTCTAAAAGATATCGAACTTTACAACTAAACCTCGTCCACTAAGTTGTTTGATCTAGTTTAGAGGCAAACAATACCCCCAAGCAGATATTATGTGTAATACATTGGTGTGTTTTGATAAAACATTTTGTTTTGTTGTAGTAAATAAAGCATTATCAAAGGCTACTCCAAAGTTGAACATCATCTACGTATAGTAGCTTCCCTAAAAAGGTTGAATCTAACCTTTCTCCACGTAAGTTAGGTTGCAAATGTCCCATGTCGATGCTGAAATAGAGGTTAGTGCTGTGTTCATTATGGTCTTGTGGCCCAATATAAAGCCCGCTCACTAACTGTCTAAGAGCTTGAACATATAGCATTGAAAACAAACTATTCTGATGTAAATATGAGTATTGAGACAGTGATCTGAGGTTGAAGAACCTGCTTGCAATAATAAAAATCAGACCTTTACATAACACAAGTTCAAGTGACCAACCTTGGTACAGCCAGAACTTGCAACCAAGAAACACCATTCATGGGATATCACTACAGTTATGTTACATCTTAGGATGACAGAAGAGAGAGAGCAAAGCTGCAATTAGATCCTTATCTGATCTGAAAGTGCTTATATGATGAATTCTCCTGAATTGTTATCTGAATCCTCCCCCTTTCATCGACTTTCCCATAAACAAGATCTTTCAACTGCGCTTTGCTGCTCGAGCCTTCGACATGTGACTCAGCAGCGCTCTTCCTGCGCCTCTCATTGTGTCCAGCTAAGCGCCTGCGACAGCTCCTCTTGGCCTCATCAAACTCTGCTAACTCATGGAACCTGCAATTCACATGCCGAAGTCATAATTGCTGAATCTATACTCTATAGATGCATTACAAGAACAAGAACACGACAGTGTGAGAATTGCATAATTGCATATGGTTTTGTCCATAAAGAAATGGGTTCAACTTGTGTAGATGTCACGGCCAAAATGTGGAATCTTCCTGACAAGGGAAGTCTAAAAAAGACGACATAATAATAAGGCCAATTGAAACTGACTTTGTTAGAATTATATCGAGTTCAGGTTATGTACTGCTAAAATCACTTTCATCTGATTAATTTCTTGTCTGTATAATAACATTATCCTGAAATTGAACTACTGTTCTACCCAGCATATGCTTAGGAGTTAAACCAAAGTTTAAAAAAATACAAAAGAGAAATAGCAGACAGATCTGCCAAATGCTAGTCAACGTTTTATGGGTTGTTTATGTTTCAATACTTGTATGATTCAAATAGCAGATACATATACCTGATACTAGTTAGCTTATATTTCAGTAATTTTTTGAAATTCTATCTTTGACGACCGTGTTTGTGAAAAAGGAGATTCCTTTGGGAGCTATACCAGTTAATGATAAGTTAAAAACACAACCTTTACCATGATCTCTTGCTAGTGAGTAGTGACTACACATTCAATTCCAGATATGTGGGAATTAGGTTCATGATTTGAAGAACACTTTTGAGTTCTTGATCACCAGAAAACACTGAAGAGCATACATTCCTTATTTTTCATGGAAAAATGGGTTTTTAAGTAACAAATTAACCACAAAACCACAACAAATTTAGTGGGGGAAATTGAAACCCAGTTGAGCTATACACACAAAGATCAAAACCCACAAGCCAGAAACACAAGATCATGCGATCAGAGCAAAAGAATCAAAACCTAAACAAGCTCAAAGAACATAAAAATCCGAACTTTAACTTGCCCAATACTCAATTACCTGCTGCATTGCTGGCAAAACCTCTGCCTGATTCCACCCACAAGGACGAACTCGGCCTTAGCGTGATGCTCACATACCTTGTGCCTCCGATGGTACTGCTTGGCATCGCTCAGATCAACCGTACACTTCTCCGCCTGGCAAAACCTCATCGCTCCAGAACCAGCGGCTGAGCCTTTCTTGGCAGACCCAATTCCCGGAAAAGCCCCTTTCTTCTTCCTGTCCTCGTCCCATGAACCCACCTGCTCATATTCGTCCTCGTACTCCATCTCCATCTCCCTCTTCACCTTCATCCTCTGCTTGCCTGTATCGGCCGTGCCTTTGCTTGTTGTGTTGTTCATTGCTGCCTCTGTTGCGGGCAGAGCAAAGGGATCAGCAGTGATAGAGGTTGAAGAAGAGGTGGTGGTGGTGGAATTATATGGGAAAAGAGATGAAGGAAAAGGAGAGTGAGAGTGTGAGGACCACAAGCTCCATTTTTTCTTCTTGTTTCTGTATATAGTGCAAAGTTTGTTTTCTGTTTTGTTTGCTTGTGTCTTGGGAATGAGAGGTGGGTGTTGTGAATGGGAGATGAGATGAAATTACCCTCTTGCCCCTCTTGATCATTGTCTAATTGCATTTCCAACGTGTAGTCAAATAAATGTCTTGTTTGTTGACTCGTTTGAAGTTTGGAAGTCCGATAATGTTTCGTCTTAGTGTATAGTTTTCATCTTAATCTGGGTCAAAATTTGTGTGATCAAGTGTTTAATCTGACATCTTATATCAACTTGCATATAACAAGGTGTTATTATTGTATATTAATTATATATGAGTAATAAGTTTGATTTCTAATTATCAATTTAAAGTTTTAAGTGGACTAAATCTTAATAGTTTTCTTTCTGATAAAAACAAAAAGAATCTTAATAATCGGTACAATAACATTTGAGGGGAGTTTGAGATGACTATATCATGTATATGAAAATGAATATTAAATATTGTTCTGTAAATATGTTAAGACATCTTAAGGGTGGTTTGCAAATCATGAATTTATATCTTTTTTTTTTGAAATCATGAATTTATATCTTTTTCTTTTTTTTTGAAATCATGAATCTATATCTTTTAATTTGAGTTGTTAAGTAAGTAAGACTCTAACATATTATTAGAGCTTAATATAAACTCTAACATATTATTAGAGCTTGATATTTATATTAACAAAAACCAACATTTTATAGATCTTATTCCTAGTATAGATTCTCAACCAGATCATCACTCAATGAACATTTTGAAACCTACTAGATAAGTTTGACTTTATGTATTCAAATACCCTTAACCTACTATTATACCCGTATAGCGGGGAAGGGTAAATCCGGATATCTACTTTGTGAAAATAATGATAAAATAGCAATATCCATGCACAAGTACAAACATAATGAACATCTGAGATTTGTCCGAATATGGGCCCCTTCGGCACACATTCTCGTGAGTGGTGGCTCCTACTTCAGTTATGACGAAGCTGCTTCCTTAGGTTTCTTCAACCTCTTTTCCACGAAGTTTGGATTCCATGGTGGCTTCGTGTCTTGGTGTCTGGTTACGTGGCGAGATATAGTTCGCGCCAAACCAAATAGTTGACTTAAGTTCTGTATTCACCAATCAAATTCTGAAACGTGTAAGGGTTCATAGGGGTTGATGGTTGTGAGGAGCTTCGTGTTCGGCATGATGGTACTGTGGAGTCTGTGTATAGTGACTAGTGTGTACTGCCTATGCTTAGATGTTACGATTATGCTTACTTTCACATTGGTGGTGGGGACGATAAGAGTACTCCAGTGGTTGGGCCCATGCGATGGCCAGATATGGGTCGATTAAGTGGATACGGGCCTTCTTTTAGGCCCATTTCAATAGTAAGACTTCAAGTTTGAGTTATCTATTTCATGCTATGTAAGCTTATGTGCTGTGAATAAGAGTCTTCTATCTGTGTAGTTGGTGAATTAAAAAAAAATTAATGTTAAGGTATAGATTCATGACTTGATAAACTAGTTTTTTTAGGTGAAGCGAAGTAACCAATGTATACGTCATAATCTTCTTTTTGTGTACTCCTTTTAATATATCAAAGTATAGTTCTCTCTAGTTATATTAGAGTATAGTTTTTATTGAAGTACGGTTCTCCCCAGATACCATAGTCTGTTTTTATGGACTTTCTTAGGAAGTGAGAGAGGGGCAGGGTATACATCTCTTGGAACCGAGAGCATTTGAAATCATGATCGTTATCTCTTATGGTGGTGGGTCTAGATTGGATGAAGTGGTCCTGTGATGGATTTAGTAGAACAAATAAAAGTTAGACTTAAGACTTGATATGGTGAGACTCAATATGGAGGAGAGAGATAGTTAGATGTCTCCACATGTCAGTCAAGAATTACACAACTCATATTAAAGTTCGGTTCTCTTTAACATTTTATACTTCAAATTAGAGTTTGAGTTTTATATCTCACATAATGATTTTTGAGTGATATAAATCTAATATATTGGTCTATTACGTAACTTTATCTCAAGAGGTAGGATTTGTGTAAGTTGGGGAATATTACATTATTGATAAACAACGTAAATTTTGTCATTGTTTGTTTGATTTCACATTTAGACTCCTCGCACAGTTATAACGAATTCAAATTTATATAAACAAATCCAAAAATTGAGATGCTATCAAGGAGTCATTGTGATTTCGTTCCATTCAACTTGACCTGTTGTCGTGTCCTCATAATCTATGGAAAGTACTGTACATAATAACATAATTGACTCTGAACAATCACAGTTACAAGAAGTTCTGCAGAGTTTGTGGGAGGTTCCTTCTTTGATCTTTCCTCTTGGATTTCTCATGATGTGGATACAACCATCAATGCAGTTACAAGCAGACTTTTACTCCAAGAAAAATGTATATGCATGTATTTAATTTATACAAATTATGTGGTATATCATATATGTACATTTTTATTGAAATTTTATCAATTCTTTATTTACTTTGATTTTGTTATAGGTCATTAGTTTGATCAATTTGGCTAGTGAACTTCTTTTGCCTGATGAATTATATGAATATGAGTTGATAAGAATAACTTAATTAGTTAGATTAAATATAGTCTCGTGTAAAATTTAGTGTTTGAATCTTCGTAAGTCATCAATACCAAAGACAATTAAGTTTCTTGCTTTATTAATTTAGATCAATCTTTTAAGTACACGAAACTTAATTATTAAAATATTTTGTCCCGTGCTAACTACCTAAGGTGACATGCTACCTACCCTAGCAACAAAGTTCTTATAGTCAGTATCTTATCGAAGCCCAAAAATTTGTCTCAGTGGCACATCAGTAATTTACAAGGTGTAATGGGGTTTGAGTTGTCATTAGGCATAAAACCCTAATGGTTAAAAATGGTGTCTTTCTTACATTTCTTGACATTCCAGAGTCCACCTCTCTCGGCGACCTTCTCGGGTTAGGATTTTTACCCTTCTGGCTTCTACTTTCTTTGCTTCAGTATGGCACAATCTATCTTTTGCTTGCTTGTTGTGATCTGATAGAAAGTTCTTTACTTTTTGTCTGCCCTGAAAAATTATGATCAGCTGTAAACATTTTGGTAATTAAAGGTTCTGTCTTGCCACTGAAATTTTGGTTTTTTAGTAGCTAGAGAGTATGAAATTTGTAAATTTTAGTGTTTTCTCAACTACCCAACTGTGAATTTTTAAGCATTTGATTAGAATATTAGATTATAGATCATGAATCTTGATTAGATATACTGTTATTTCTGTGTTTTTCATCTAGGAAGGTATGATGACTATTACTTGTATAATAATAATATTAGCTCTCTTAATCATTGTAGAGATGGTGATAATTTGCTGTTATTGTGTTATTATCTGATGAAATGAGACTGCTAGTATGTTGCTTTGCTGATTGTTGTTCAGAACACAATTGTATATGCTGGGTGATGTGAATCACATGATAGTCATGCAACCAGGTTCTGTGAGTGATTTTCATAACATAACAATTTCCATGCAAAGATCGGTTCTATCTTTATTATCCCCTGTACAAATTTGAGTTCATCATGGGAGATTTTGCATTTTTGTTTTCGAATCGAAGGAACAAATGTCTGTACCCTGTGAATTCCAATTTGTTGCATCATGTATGTATTATGTAGTTTCATAACAATGACTACACACATTGCTGAAGAAATTGATCAAAATATCCTATGATTTTCAAAAGTCATCTTTCTATGAGTTATATACAATTCATTGTTGTGATTTGTATGTGCACATCAACTACGAAGTAATATACTAATCGGGTACTTATTGTTTTCTGAGGCAAAATGTGTTGAATTTCTGTTGATGATGTCAGTAAATAAGTTGGAGTTTGTGCCAAATATGCCAATGCCATTAATGATGCTCTCTTTGGTGTAAGAACCTAGTGAGCTAAAGTACTGTGAAGCTCATACACACATTTCTAACATAAAAGCCATTGCTTTTCAGGGTACAGTCTTGAGCTGCAAACATGGCAGATGGATCACAGCATCCATCAATATTCCACAAAATACATGCGCAATCTCACCTCATTTCTAGGCTTTCTCCCAACATGCAGGCTAGAAATTACGGTTTAACTGATGCACATCTCAACAAAACCCTTCAGAGTCCTCTGCAGCTGGCACACCAGAGTACTGGTCTGGCATATGTGTCTCCTGTTTTTGTGCAAGCACCAGCAGAGAAAGGTGTAGCAGGATTTGCAATCGACTTCCTCATGGGAGGAGTCTCTGCTGCAGTTTCCAAGACCGCAGCTGCTCCCATTGAGAGGATCAAACTCTTGATCCAAAATCAGGATGAGATGATCAAGGCTGGTCGTCTAAGTGAGCCCTACAAAGGAATCTCTGACTGCTTTGCCAGAACCATCAAGGATGAAGGAGTTATCGCTCTTTGGAGAGGCAATACCGCTAATGTCATCCGATACTTCCCTACCCAGGTCTGCATTTAAAACAAGTATTCATCGGAATGACTCAAATGTGATCTGAATTTGGTTGATGAAAACTGGCTAAATTGTTGCAGTTGTTATCAACAGGCTCTGAACTTTGCTTTCAAGGACTACTTCAAGAGACTGTTCAATTTCAAGAAAGATAGAGATGGATACTGGAAATGGTTTGCTGGAAACCTGGCATCAGGAGGAGCGGCCGGTGCTTCATCTCTTCTCTTTGTTTACTCTCTGGACTATGCCAGAACGAGGTTGGCAAACGATAACAAGGCCGCCAAAAAGGGCGGTGAGAGGCAGTTCAATGGATTAGTCGATGTGTACAAGAAAACCTTGAAGTCCGATGGCATTGCAGGACTCTACCGTGGATTCAACATCTCATGTGTTGGAATCATCGTGTATCGCGGGCTCTACTTTGGAATGTACGATTCCCTCAAACCAGTGGTTCTTGTTGGTGGATTGCAGGTACGTTTAAGTTCCTTGATACTCACATTATTATCTTGATTCATGCTCACTGATTGTTGTTTTGGTGTTCACAGGATAGTTTCTTGGCGAGTTTCTTGCTGGGATGGGGAATCACAATCGGTGCTGGGTTGGCTTCGTACCCCATTGATACGGTGCGCAGAAGGATGATGATGACCTCTGGAGAAGCTGTGAAGTACAAGAGCTCCATGGACGCGTTTAGTCAGATCATCAAGAATGAAGGCTCCAAGTCTCTCTTCAAGGGTGCCGGTGCCAACATCCTCCGTGCTGTTGCTGGTGCCGGTGTGCTGGCTGGATATGACAAGCTGCAGCTCCTACTCTTGGGCAAAAAGTATGGATCTGGCGGCGGCTAATTTCAGGATCCACTGATGATGATGACAGATATGGCTTTGTTTTGTTTTGTTTTGTTTTGTGCTTTAGACATGTATCAATAATTTAGAGTGTCATGTTGGAGAAGTACCTGATTTTGTGTGTTTGAATTTGAGACAACGTTAAAGCAGAGGTGTTGTTTTTGAACCAAATCTGAGGACAAACAGGATGTATTTCTCAAACCTAAAATACCTATTAAGCTGAGGTGTTGTTTTAAACCTCAAGTGTTGTAGTTCCAATACAGAAATTAACATTCATTTCCCAACAAAATCTAAACAAAACATACATATGAAATTACAGTCCATCAGCTAAATAAAGAAGACATTAAAGACCATAATACCTAGAAAATACTCAAAACAGAGAGACAAGACTTTTGACAAAACCTACAATTTCGAAGTACCGAGTGCAACGTTCACCACCCTCGTCGATTAAATTATACTCTGTTTTAAGACTTTTGAGTTGTAACACGATGATGATGATGATGAGGCGCATCAAACTTCAAAATACAATTCGAAAGTATCTCACCGTTCCAGATCATCATCATTTTTCGATATCTATCAAACCACTCCCCAACTCGAATACTAAATTTTTTCTTCGCAGATAGTAGAGTACCATCTCCATCTGGATAGAAATTTTGATGATCCAAGTCGTCCAGCAACCAGATATCAAGACAACTCGGTTCTTGGCAACGACTGCTCCACACCATAACCTCGGTACCAAAAGGATGGTGCAACACTGTATGGGGACTCGTTACGGACAGACGCTGAGACATAAGATGAAGTGTCTCTTTGGGCAAGTCGAATGCGAAGATCCTACGGACAATTGAGATGCAGTCGAATTCAATAACCCAGATCAGAACTTCTTCAGGTTTTTGATACCTTATTAATAATGATAGACAGATAGATAGGAAATTACAAAAATAGGAAAGGATAAAGATAGCTCTGATATCAGCTAACAGAATTCATTGTATAATCAGTATTGCAGTGAAGGACTCCATGACCTTGTCACCACTGCCATCATCTTCTTCCATTCCTTCAACAAGGGTGGGATCCGTGACAACATTAAATAAAGCAAACATATATACATGAACAGCCTCGCCAAATCTGTGGTCATTGCCTCATCCACCACTGATGTCATACATACACACCTTCACCATTACTCTGCTAAAACGGTATAATAATGATAGCAGGACGGCAATATCAGAATACCACAATAACATAACATATGATTTCATATTCTCACAGTTTAGGACTTTACCTGACAACAAAACTTAATCAAAGTAGTAGACATACATGGCATCAAATAACTACCACACACAAATTTAAAACAACTTCAACATGATAACAAACAATCAAAGTACAATAAGCAAGTAGTAGACACAATCTGCAAACTATGATAACCGGAGCAGTCATGAAATACCTACAACAGTCACATAACTCGATCGCGCCTCCTTGGTACCTGTCGTTACAATTCAATTGCTAAGTTTCCAAACTTACTAAATTCATAATAGGAGACTCCAGATCATCAAATAACGAAACATGTAACATTTACCTGCTGTTGATTGTTTCTTATTGCAATCAACTTTGCCAAAGCATCACTGATATCCATTCTGTCTCTTGGTATCTCTTCTGAACATGCAGCTCCAATTTCATATATCGCAATCAAAGACTCAATAACCTTCTCACCATAACCAGCATCATCTTCTATTCCTTCAACAAGTGTGGGATCCGTGATTTCTACAACATTATGTGGCAAAGCTATCTTGACATAGTTATGAAGATTCATGTTGTTATCAAACATGTCATCTGCCGGTCTTTTTCCAATGAACATCTCAAGTAAAAGAACACCGAAGCTATACATGTCACCATTAGTCGATACGTCGCTTCCCATCCCATACTCTGCTTACATATGTAGTAACAAAGAACAAGGAATCAAATTCTTACCCATTGGAGCTTTGTGTAACTAGGAGTAGTGAACATAGAAAAGTAACAATGAAAAGCAAGTATATAAAGCATTTACCTGGAGCAACATAACCAACCGTTCCTCTTACTCCCAAAGAACTTGCGGACAAATGATTGATTTCCTCTGAGAGAAATTTCACCAACCCAAAATCACAAACTTTTGCCATCATCTCATCGTCAAGCAAAATGTTGCTAGGCTTAAGATCACAATGAACGATTGGTGTTTGGCAATGTTCATGATGCAGATAGTTCAAAGCACAAGCTACGTCAATGGCAATGCTTAGTCTCTGGACAAGATCAAGTTTCCTTGTTGTCTCATCAGATGAAGGATGCAACCATTGATCTAAGTTTCCGTTTATCATAAACTCATAAACAAGGGCCTTGAAGTCGTTTCCATGAAAATCAATGCTCGAACACACAGTGATTACCTTCACAAGATTTCGATGTTTGATGTTTCTTAGAGCCTCTCACTCCACCAGAAAACTCCTTGAAGCTCCTCTCCTCTGGAGGTTGAAAACCTTAACGGCAACAGTTCTTCGGAGATCTAAAATTCCTTTATACACAGAGCTGAAACT
>JAYMSW010000921.1:0-18821 GCA_036897725.1 Erodium texanum | reverse complement strand
GCGTCAGACTTGGTCTGCCCTTGATGCGTTTTTAGATCCTCTCATCTAGGTCTAGTCTAGTCATATGCGGCACGCGAGTTATGCTCAGTGAGAAGCTAGTTGTAGGAATTTTATTCTTGTCAAGTCTAAATTTTGTGAGGACTTTTGCTTTATTCGTTTACCAAGTGTTGTGTATATCTTTTTTAATTGATATATAAAATTTGTGATTTAATAATATTTTAACCCAAAAAAAAGCAATCAGGTAAAAGATCCATGAAAAACATACCAATTAAGGACGCATCACGTCTCTCATAATCAAAGATCTAAGGTTTCAATTCGCTTTGTAACAAGGGCATAATAGGTAATCTGAAAATAAGGCTCTATAACTGCCAATTCATGCTCTGATAATTAGGACTCATTAACCAAAAACAAACCATAATAAATTGTTTTAATTTTGCAATCATTCGAAACCATCAATGTTAGATTCACAACTTGCATGTGAATGAAAAATCAATATACCCTTAAGATAAATACACACCAAGTCTTTAAGGTTGGTATGGCAAAATATCCACTACAGCTACGAAGATTCTTGAATATCATGATCATGAAAGTACATAAACAATGCGCTAAATGGTTAATTCCACAAATTACAACTATGTATCCACATATGATACTTCTTTTTAGTATATTTATCACAAAATGATAAATACTTATTTGTGAGATAATAACGTCTACCGTAATGAAAACACTTATTGATGTAGTGATGAAGAATGAATAATCGGTTGTTTTTTTGGTAACAAAATTCTGTCTACAATTTTAGTTGTAAAATGCAACGTTTTTAAAAATAAAAAAAATAATTAGTTTCAAGTCTGTCTATTATATTAATTTGGTCCTAATATTGATCATAAGTTGGGTTTTGTATCTAACCAAAGGTAAATCAGGTAAAAGATCCATGAAAAACATACCAATTAAGAACACATCACATCATTCAGTGATTAAAGATCTACAGTTTCAATTAGTTTTGAGGTTACTGCTAATTATTCAGTAAAAAGGGGCATAATAGGTAATCCAAAAATAAGGTTCAAATCAGATAGCAAACACATGCAACAGTTCCTAATTACTCCACTCACAATGCAGTAAGTAAGGGAGAGCAATGTTGTGCTGTGCTGCAATGATGCCAAAAATCTTCATTTCAACCTGCCACAAGAAAGGTACTATAATTAGATACACAATTAGTGTCACATCAACACATGGAGCTTCTATTTCATGTTGCAATTAACAATAATCTAAAAATAAGGCTTAATATTACTCAAAAATATAATAAGACTCAATAACTGCCAATTCATGCTCTGTTAATTAGGACTCATTAACCAAAAACATACCATTATATTTGCTTCATTTGAAATCATCAATGTTAGATTCACAACTTGCATGTGAACGAAACCAATATACCCTTAAGATAAACATACACCAAGTCTTGAAGGTTGGTAATGGCAAATATCCACTAAAGTTGAGATTATTCTTGAATACCATGATCATGAAAGTACATAAACAATCAATAAATGTCCATTCTACAAATGACAAATATATACTCCAGTCCACACAAATGCCATTATGTACTCAGTCCACATATATGATACTTTTGAGTATACTCTAGATATGGCAACAAATGACAATTATAATACATGATAACATGTGTAGAAAGAAATGGCAATTGCATATAAACACAAACTATTTCTTTTGTATTATAAGAGTCATCATATTTCAAGAAAAAAATTTGCACGACAAATATTATAATAATGCACAAAATAATAAGTTGACGGTAAAATAAAATAATGGGGAATTATATACGAGATAGTATTTAACGTATGACGAAATGATAAATACGTAATTGTGAGATAATAGTGTCTATCGTAACGAGGACACATGGTAATCATTGTCAAAGGGGGTGATAAATGGATTACTTGGTGCACAGATTGTCTTAATTCTAGTTAAGTAATATGTATAGTTAAAACAGATTTACTAGTAATTGGTGGATTAAACACATGAATGAACAATTACAACAGGGTACTTGTATTGGATGTTTACTCCAAATTCCAAAATCATACACTAATCTCAATTCAAGGACAAATCATTACAGAGAAGTGAAAATTGCAAACACATTAAGCCTTTACCTCACCTCATCGGTTCTTAGGCATGCCCTTTCCCTTGCCTTTAATTTTTCCCTTATTGCTCTTCCTCTGCTTGAATTGAGTCAAGCGGCTGAATATGGAATGCATTAGAGACACAGTAAGCAAAATAAAATGCACATGAAAGGAGAATGAGGCACAATCACATACGGGAGATGGCAAATGTTGAAGTGTTGGATCAGAGTTTTCTCGCTTTTGAAGCTATTTGCTCAACTTTGGTTATGGCACTTGAACTTGAGTGAATTGGCACCGTGGACGGATTTGGTGTGGGAGCTCACGGCTCCGAGTTGCAGGAACTCCGATCCGCAGTGTACACAGTAGAGGAGATAGTTGATCTCCACCTCATCTTCTTCCTAAGCCCTATCCGCCATCTGAAAATCCATAGAAACGCAAATTGAAGTCGGAAAAAAGTGGAAACGGATCGAAGATGTTGGATCAGAACAGAACAGAACAGAGATAGAAGATGGAGAGAAATGTACCTTCAACACCTTCAATCCACGATTGCTAGCTGCTCCGAGAGAGATGGCGCTTCTGTGTGTTGTGTGAGAGCGAGAGTGAAGAAGAAAGCTGTAACAACGGTTTATATATAGATTTAACATTTTATGCAGATTACCGCCATAATACGAGTTGATTTTGTGCTTGCTATTACTATTGGGCTGTTTATGTGTGTTGGGCTTGGTTAGTGGATGGCCCAGGCCTTGTGTTATTGGGTTAGTTACGTAGGCCCACTATAGTATCTACCGTGTATCTTCTTGTTTGTTTTCTCTCTCTTCATGTCTCTTCCCTTATCTTCTTCACCAAGGAAAGGAAACCCTAATGTCCGTATCACTCCATTAGCAGTTTATGATTGGTATCAGAGCGATCGTGTCGGACAACCATGGCAATGACACACAAAAATTTCCGAGTTGACTCCGGAGGTACCCAGAAGTAGTAGCAGCTGTACAATCAAAAGTACTATTCTTCTTCTGAGCTTTTCCACTTCCGCCCATTTTCTTAATTCGCATTCAAGCCCTCACCCCAACCAGTTCTCTGAAGCTTTTTCAACGTCAGGTTTCAGTGGCACATCTATATATTGTGCACAAGAGCTCTACCTATCATAGAGCTTAATTGATGATGGTATGAGAAAACAAGATGATGTGAAAAAGACCACTTTCTGCATGCAATTAACTTGAGGGGAATGGATGAGTAAACTTGTGGATGTTGTCCATAAATCAAGGGCTTAGTGACCTTGAACAACATCCAAGTTGACTCTATAAATGACATGAAAAATAATGCATGTAAAAAATAATTGCCAACACACCAAAGACTGCTCCGACTGCCAAGACACCGCTCCAGAGGCTTCTTTCAATTTTGATTCGTGAGATTGGCTTGGTGCCACTATACTTCAGTGGATGGATTTATGGAACCATCTCGAGTTGGACTGTACTTTAGTGGATTTGATGCAAACTATTATCGATAGCAACTCGTGCTTGGACTGTACTTGGCAATATTTTTCAGGATAACAAGCATTTTCGAGTTGTATATCTTGAAAATAAGTTCTCTAATACTCATTTGGATCCATTCCCTAATGTCTCAGCTTATTGTCAAGAGCTGAAATCTATTACAAATCAATTATCGAATGTTGGTTCTCCTCATTCCAAATCGTCTGGTTCTCTAGTTAGTTGTCGAGTTATCTGATACTTATGATGGCATTGCTACCATTCTCAAGAAGAGTGATCCATTACCTACCTTTTATCTCAACTTATTTTGGAAGAAACAAGCTTTATCAGGTTCTATTTCCTCTACTTCAGCTCTTCTTACTTAGTCATCTATGTCTCCGAATTCAGGATCTTGGACAAGGCATGGAGATCGTAGCTCTCGATCAAATCGTGTTCACAATGATCGTCATACTCGGGTTACCTACGGGAAAGCACCCCAACATGTTTCTGGAATTTCCAAAATCAGTCGTGGGCTTCAGCTCCTCCCACTGGCCGTGTCTGGGCCCAAAAGCAGCATCCCCTGGTCTGGACCCAACAGTAGCAACCACAATGGGCTTCAGGCCCATGTTCGTACCCTACCTCTTGTTCGGGGTCCATTATGCAACCACAGCTCCTCTCGGGCAGCAAGGTCTCCTCGGCTCGCGTCCGTCCCCAGCCCACCAATACCATGCAGCTCAATTATCCAGACTGGTTCTAACAGACATCAACACCGCCATGCAGATCATGACGCTGAATCCACCTTATCTATCTTGGTATATGGATTTAGGTGCTAGTTCTCACATGATTTTCAATTCAGATAATCTAAACTCTTATTTTTATTCAAATATTTCTCATCATGTTATTGTTTGTGATGGTACTCAAATTCCCATTTTCGGTTATGGTCATGTATCTTTAACACTTGCATACCGTTCTCTTTGCCTACAAAATGTTATCTATGCTTCTTACCTTATTAAAGACTTTGTTTTTGTACGTCATTTTGTCACTAATGACAATGTTACGATTGAATTTGACTCTCTGGTTTCTCTATGAAGGATTATCGAATGAGATGTATTATTTTGAGATGTAATAGTTCGAGTGATCTGTATCCTCTGAATCCATCAGTATTGCCCGGGTTATGGAACTCTCGTTTAGGTCATCTTGATACACTTGTGTTCACTTCTCCTCAAAATAAGAATTTCATTTCATGTTCTTTGGATTCTAAATCTCAAGTTTGTCAATCTTGTATTTTTGGAAAACATGTTACCATTTGATATATCTCTTGCTCAAACCTACCTTCCTTTTGATATTATTCATGCATATTTGTGGACATCACATGTGCCTAGTTCTTCAAGTCATTGTTATTACTTGATACTATTGGATGACCACACTAACTTCTTATAGACTTTTCCTTTGTGGAAATCTCAGGCATTTTTTAACTATGTTTATACTCAATTTGGACTCCAAAAAAAGTTTTTGATGCGATGATGGTAAATAATTTGACAACTCTTCTTTCCACAATTTGTTTTCATCTTCGTTTCTCTTATCCACATACTTGCTCGCAAAACGGACAAGTTGAACACAAAATTTAGACCATAAATAGCATGGTTCGTTCTCTTCTCCAGCATGCTTCCCTTCCTACGTCCTTTTGATATCATGCTCTCTCCATGTTTACTTACTTGCTTAACATATTGCCTAGTAGGTTTCTTAATTTCAATTCTCCAACTCAAATTCTTTTTCGTCATACTCTTTATTCTCAAATTCGTGTTTTCTAGTGATTGTGTTATCCTTTTCTTCCTTCTACTTGTATTCACAAGTTGCAATCTCACTCCACAGCTTGTATATTTTTGGTCTTTCCTTCCAATCATTGGGGTTATAAATGTTTTGGTCTTACTATAGATAAAAATTTTATCCCAATGCATGCTATTTTTGATGAAACGACATTCCCTTTTTCACCCTATCTTCTCAGGCTGTATGTACTTATGCATTTTTGGAGGATTCATCATCTCCTATGTTGTTGTACCCGTACAAATCTTCGGCCACTTCCATGGCCCAGCCCACAACCCAGCCTCTGTCCCTTCCACGACTCAGCTCGATCCAGCTTCCTTTCCCAGACACCCTCCTTTTCACAGTCCTCGCTCAAGTGTGTCGAGCCCTATACAGCCTAGCCGCAGATCCTGCGCTCATCTTAGTTGAGCCCACATCCCCTGATTCCATCCAGTTAAGCCCAACACCACTACACCCAGCCTCTTTCAGCTCAGTAACTCCAGGCCCGACTGCTGTTTTGATCGGCCCAACAGCAGCTGCTCATGGACCTCCTCCTCCACCTACCAATTGCAATGTCATACATCAACTTTAAATAGTTCTGCATACAAATGTGATGCTTCTTTTTTCCTTGAACCACAACAACATTATTCCCAATTGAATATTATCACTTCAGGTGTGTTCTCCCTTAGTTTAAAGTTCAACTATATATCTGTTTGGTGTCTCATCCTTCTTATCTCACTAGCGGGTATTACTAAACCAAAGACATTACTCAAACTTCTACCCTCGAGCCCTCCCAAATCCCTATTAATCCCAAATATGCACTTTTTGATCCTAATTGGGAACTAACCGTGACTGGCTAGTCCATTGTCCTCGATTTGCTAATATTATATGATCTATGTAGATTTTTCATCATAAACGATAATTTGATGGTTTTTTTTTAACGTTATTAGGCTCGTCTTGTAAGTGTTGGTCGTTATTAGGAGGTGGGTATTAATTATGATAAGACATTCGATCTGATAGTCAAATCGGTCACTACTCGCATTGTTCTCAGAATATTACGATCTCCAGATCTCGGCCTATTCATAAACTGAATGTGAACAATACATTCTTACATGAAAATTCAAATGAGACGGTACCGGTGCATCAACCTTTGGGTTTTCGAGATTTTGTTTACCCTGGTCTTGTTTTCCTTTTGTCTCGTCTTTATATGGTTTCAAGTAGACTCCTCGTACGTAGTATCAACGTTTAACGTATGTCTAGAAGGACATGCTTTCACCTGGCAAAGAGGAGGGGTACTGAGAGATGATTGAAAGCCGAATGGATAGAGCCCTTATTAACCCGGGTTGGTTGACCAAGTTCCTGGATGCTCGGTTATTGAACATGAGAGTAGCCTCATCGGACCATAACCCTATATTACTAGTTCCTCAACTCTCGACTCAAGTGAGAACATTTAAACCCATTCGATATGAGAACACATGGTCATGGGAACCAATGCGTGCCTGAATTGTTAAAGATGTATGGGATGGAAACACTACATCAAATATTAGAGTCAAAATTCAGAAGGTTTGATCCAGACTCGATTACTAAGGCCCTGAAATCCTTAGAGCTTTTCATAAGAAAATACGGCAGCACCAAGATGAACTGAATGTACTACAACGTCACACGGACAAGTCGAGTAGTGACATGTACGAGGTCATTCAAAATTTACTAGGTGTTTCTTTTTCTTCTCTTTACTTCAATAAAGAGAAGAAAAAAAAAACCAAGTATTTCCATGTCAAGGCCTTTGAAAGAAGAAGATAGAGTTAGATCATAGGGGTACGGGATCAGAATGGTGTCTGGCGTGAGATGTGATAGAGTTGGTGAAGAAATTTTTTACCACATGCTTTATATACCTGATCTTAACAAGAAATTTGGAGACTGAGGGGTTGTTACTACAACTGGCCATTGATCCTAAGTCTCTTGCAAAACATCAGCTGAAATAGGGAGGGAAAATTTTTTTATTCGGAAGAAAATCATCCATGTGTTGCACTCTTCGGGGTTGGGAGGACACTAGGCGTTCCAGCAACATTGAACCGGCTCCAATCATTATTCTTTTTGCCACTGATGCACAAAGATGTCAAAACTTTTCTGAAAGAATGTTAGGTCTGTCAATTATGAAAAGCATAGCACACACTACCTCTATTACAACCTTTGTTAATTCCCAATGGACCTTGGCATGACATCGCACTAGGTTTTGTGGAGGGTTTGCCCGAATCAGAAGGATTCGAGTGCATTTTGGTAGTCGTGGACCATTATAATACAACTTATCATTTTGGCAAGATATTAGAGTAAATTGATGGGATTGGTCGAATACTGGTTTCATACAACTTACCATTTAACGTTGAAACTGACAGTTATGGGCGGAGTCAAAAATATAATATATGGTATGCAATCAATAGTCAAATTGTTAAATATCAAATTGTTAAAAGTGTTGGAGGGGTTTAGAGTTAAAAAAAAGAACGTTTTGAAGTACAAAAAATGGGTCAAACATGCAGTATGGTTTCAAATGACCATAACTTTTTCATATGAACTCCGATTTAGACCCATAAGATATCAAATTCACGATAACTGAGAGCTCTATCTATGTCTGACTATTGCGGGCATGGATACTGGAGTAGAAGTTGTTGAGAAATTCTTGAAGAAGCAAAGTATGATCATTCAGTTGCTAAAGGACAATCTGGTAGTAGCTCAACATTGCATGAAGTCACGAGCTGATAAGAAACGTTCGGGGAGATCTTTTGAAGTAGGTGATTGGGCTTTCCTTCGTTTACAGCCATATCGCCGATCCTCTATTTCCTTGAGGAAGAACCTTAAACTCTCTGCTAGATTCTTCGGACCTTATAAAATTGTTGAGAACTGAATTTGCCCCCTGAGCAAGAGAAACTATTGTTACTCAGTTACCGGAAATTGGTGCAGATGGATCGAGCCCTTCAAAATTCGCGATCTCCGTCTAGTTTAAAAAGAACAACAGAGCATGTGTTGAATAACTGGTGCAACCCCTGAAGACTCCACCTCGGAAGATGCGTCGGGGTTTCGTGTCAAGTTTCCTGAGTTTCAAATTCGAGACTTGAGGACAAGTCCGAGGGCAGTGTCAACAAGGTAAGTTTTGGTAAGCTTATTGTTGACTAGCTTGCAGCCCTCTTTTGAAGGCTAGAGGAACGTTGTCGTTTTCTTTGGTACAAGAAATTGGCTCACCGTCGAACCAGATGGAGTAACAAAAAAATGATAGAGTTAGAGACCAACAAAACACTTGCATTCATGTTCTAAAACCCAGAAAAGTATATCTTGCCACAAAGTCCAATACAGAAATTGGCTAACCCTATAATCATGAAAACGATGGTTTTATAACAACGAGTGTGATGCTATGTCTCTGGCACAACACGGCTCACATCCAGCAACCATAACCTGACGCATGTCCCTCTCTTATCCGGATAAGACAACGTTGCGGTGGATGAAACCGAGATGTAGACTTCTAACCGTGGAGGTAGATGTGGTTAGTTTCGCTAAGGAGAGGAGTCTTGAATTTGTTTTTGTTGTCTATATTTCTATGAGTGATATTTTGCATTCTCCTTTCTTTGGACCAATCTTTGTTCTCTGAAATTGTTATTGTTTTGCAATAGATGTGTTTTCCTTAGGGCAAGGCTAATGGGTCAGTGTCGATTAGTACTGGCCTGGTATTGCACCTCCGCGGGGAGGCTATGCCAACGGTGCGTAAACTAAGAGACATGCTGAAGTGGCACTGATGACACAACGTCTGAGGCCACGCGTCGGCTCGTGGAGAAACGTGGACCAGCTAGCGATACCAGTCAAGATTTCCTGAATAAAAAAGTATTTTTTAGGGTTTCGACAGCCCATCCCCGACTATATATACCCCGATCCCAAGACCCTCTTCATACACCAAGCCCTGACCTCTAACCACCGACTTCTGATCACTTGTGGCACAACCTAAGCCCACAACTAGCAAGAAAATGTCGGCAACTTTAGGGTACCCGTGGTCGCAAGAGGAGACCCGTCTCATATTTGCGTGGTTACACGCCTCTTAATGGGACTTCTAGAATTACTGGCACGACGTTTTCCTCCGCTTCGTCGAACAAACATTGGTTGACTAGAATGGCCTAGAACGGAACGAGCGCTAGTGCAAGAACTAGTGGAACCGGTGGAACGTCCGAGTTCGGGACTAGGAGTATTGTTATCGTCAAATCCGAGAGATGATGGATGTCAGGACGCACACCAAAGCCCACTTAAGGACCTCGGAAATGGCGAGTACGCCAACCGCCAAGCCCAGGTCTTCATGAAGAAGTGGTGGTGATTCCTTGTTCGGGCGAACCTGAAATGGCGAAACCGCTACATGCGATCCCATTTATGTATTGTTTCTCGCTTTTTATTTTTCTGCATTTTTTATTTCTGTGTATTTTCTTTTTGTATGTATTTTTTATTTTCTGTGATTTTCAATAATGTATAATAAAAAATATTAAAAAAATTTGAACATCCGTGTTAGAGAACCGAGCCGTTGGTTTTGTTTTTTTCTTACACCGGTACGGCGGTACCCAAAGCACGCACTGACCCAACTGGTCTAACGTGACAACTATACACATTTAGCCTTGCCCGTATTTACTTATGCATTAAGCAGACACGATTTCTCATAGATTAGGTAGAAGCTTGCTGAAAATGTTATGACTAAAATTTCTACCTTATGTCAAAAAAAGAATGTACTAGCCAACTCGTCCAAATAAATTGAAATGACCTAAAATAGTGGGCTTCTGAGCCCACATACCAGCCCAAAGCAAAAACCTTCGAACTCGTAAACGCTGCACTATGAAACTTCTTAAGATTGTTTGAGCCATTTCTCTATGTTTTGGATCAGCTAAAACTTCAAACTATTGGGAAGACTACAAAAGTCAACTGCTGCAAAACTAGTTTTGGACTTTTACATGCTAATAAAAAATAAAGTAAGGCCTGCCATTCCAACATGGTCCTAAGAGATTAACTAAAGACAGTCATTTTACATGTCTACAATCAAAGAATCTCAATTGACCCGCAGTATGATTAGCTAGACCAAGAAAATGACAAAGCCCATAACCTTTCTCTTGTATTTAAGCTACATACACTACCTGAAAACATGACCAAAAAAACAAGTATTGAAATTCCGTACATAGTTTGGTGTTCAGATTCTTTAATTAATCTCAAAAAACATGGAGGATGGCAGAGTCTTCATCCATACCAGTCTTGCGGTCGCTCTTCACTTATGTATATTCATCTGCCGTACCAATCTTCATACTGATTTACTGTCTGATGGACATGAAAGGTTTGCATCACAAGCTTCGGGCAACCCTTTCGTATAGATCACGCGGCCAGTTTCTATTCATATTGTTGGCAAGAAAGCTTGCAATCTGCAAATCCAAAACCCCAAGTGTCATTAATTTATATGACAGCTTAAATAATCAGGCTTGTATCTTATGATATCATCTGTTGTAATGAAAGCAAAATGATGGGAACAATAGTTTAGTCATAAAAGGGAATGTTCCCTTTCATGGACAATGTGCAAATTTAGTCCTAAGATATATTGGTGAGCAATTTAGACGAAAAGGACCAAACTAGAACGATTTGACAAAAAGTTTGTGCTAAATTGGATAATCATACTTAACATTAGGACTAATTTGTAACAACATATTGGAACTTAGGATTAAATGGAAACATTTTCCTTTTTCCCTTTACTCAATCCAAACCTGTTGAATAAATTGTCGTTTAACAATGCTGAATAAGTTTCATGAGAAGTTTGGTGGCTGCCATTTTGGTCAAACTGGCATTGATCACTCTACATTTTGTATTAGGGCAATATAGTGTACTATAAGCAACTTATTTGATTATATTTCAGCTTTTTTTGTAAACATGTGTATCCCTCGATATAGTGTACCATAAGCAAATTATAAGCGGCCAGAAAACTATAATTATGAAAGAACTATAATTACTATGGCAAACATACCTTAGCTCTCAAGGCACGAAGTGATCCATCAGAATCTGTGACATTGTCTAGAGAAGTGAGTGCAATCTTCAGAAGGTCAGGTACACAAGCTTGGACATGGGGAGATAAATTTTGGAAGACATCAGCAGTGATATCCGGTCCCCGTGGATCCAATGGAAGAAACGAAAGTCTGGCCCCCTCCCTAAGAGCATCAGCATGAAGACCTGCTCTTGCCAGTTTGTGGATGGACAATACTGCTTCGAGCTGTCTTAACACAGTTTGTTGCTCCAAAACATGCTCTCTCTCTTTAGGACTGCAAAGCAGATTCAGGTGATATTTTATAAACAGAGATACATTACATAGAATGTAGTCATGAAAAATAAATTATTAGTTTGTTATTTAAACTTTACAATGTCAGCATGCCAAAACTAGGTTTACTAATAATGAGTTGCATAACTTGCCTACATACTAAATAGTCTAAATTAAACTTGAGTAGTTCATGATCACCACAGCAAATTAATTATTCAAGTTTTTAGTCACAATATTAGAAACAAGGTCTCGTAGCCTCTTAAGTGAAACCTATTTTTTCAGAAAGTTCATCTTTTTCAACAGTTCTAAGGGAATAATGGAAGGTGAATATATTTTAAACTAGCTACATAATGTATAAGATTACAATGCAAATGCAAAATATTGAACTTGCCTGACATCAGGATAATATTTGTATGTCTCCAGTAAATCGTTGCCAGAATGAACAAGACCAGCAGTCCTGCTCTCACCATCCAATCTACCACGTGAGAGGGCAGAAATTGCTTCAGATAAGCACTTGTTAATGGTATCCAGTGCCATTGAAAATGCCCCAATCCTTTTATGAATCTCGATAGACTGCATATAGTCATGACATGGGTCAACAAAAGAGCTTAAGCACAAGATAATGTACTATTTGAAGACAAAAGGTAAATAAATATAATAAACTGATGTTATTTCTCATGTCAAGGAAGAAAATTTACTTTATCATAAAGACCAGTTTCCTGGCAATGGTGTGCAGCTTCGAGCAGAAACTGCTGTCTTGCTTGTACATCAGTCAAGAATCGCCCCAACTCACCTTCTTCTCCAGCACCTCTGGGACCAAGTAAAAGATAAATCCCACCATCCCTTAACAGCTCAGCAAGGAGTTGCTTTAGCATCAAGTTTCTCTGCCTCTGCTGATCCAGAGTACCTCTTCCAGTCCATGATAATTGTCCACCACCGACTGTAGCAGCAGCTTGTGCATAATATTCTAATGCTACAGGGAGATTACCTAGACGCACATAAGATGACCCATACTGCCTAATTATGCTAGATATCTCTGCATAAGCATCCATCACTCCAAGTTTTTGACTGGATCCAGAACCTTCAGAAAGGGTTGCATGGTCAGCAAGCACAATTGATATGTGCACAGCATCGATGTTGTACCCTGCATCTCCTGTTTCCTTGGACAAGTACAAGACAGCTGGTAGTAATTGTACACTTAAAAGAAGGACATATGGGTAAACCAAAGGGTCTTTTCCATTTTTCGTATAATATGATGGCTCAAATTTATTTAGGTACACCTGCAAATCATCCAAACTGTATGGTACTAAACCCTCATTCAGGACAACAGATGAGGCTCCAGCAGGCAAGTCCCGTACAGCAGACAATTTGAACCACAGGAAATCCTCAATGGTGTTGAAAAGTGTAGGTAGATCCCTCAGCAGACGGTCAATTTGTTTACGAGAACCAGAGACAATAGCATATAATAACAACTTTTTCTTGTCATATGTAGCTCGACCCACACGATCACCCATTCTTAACATCTTTTCACATTCTTCTACAGCAACATTTGCAGTTTCCACAGATACCATACCGCCAGAGTTAATCCAATCGGTAAGCTGTGAAGAAATAAGTAAGGATCAATACTTATGATACATAAAAATCTAATTTACAAGCAGTGACATTCTGTACCAGAGGCGCAAAATGGTGTGAAGAGCGGGATGATAGAGCAACATTCCTTGCTTCATCATAAAATCCAGTTCTCAAGCAAAAGTATATCTGTTAGGAAGAAACAAAAGATTAAATGTGAAGGCAGATTAAATTGAAAATAGAAAATAAATAAACAGATAGATTATGGCAAACTAAAAATAGAGAGATAAGCATTAACCAACCATGTGTACCTAAATTAAATTCTCTCCTTGAGAAGTACAAAGGGGAACTATTTTCCCTTAAATTATATTGATGCTTTCGCAGGGCACTTGCACATGTAAGAAAGTGTAAGAGACCTCAAAACCCAAAGCAAAGTAATCTCCAAAGAAAAAAAAAAAAAATACTAAGCTCATGGAAGAAAAAGCACTCTATTGCAAATGAGGAAAGCAAACTAATGCGATTGTTACCCACTCCATGAGAAGAAAAAAAAACCCCTAAATTTGAAGCACTTCAATTTGGGAAACTAGAATAGGGGCCACTAAAGTATACTTATGCATTTAAAACAATGCTACAGGATCAACCCAGAATAAGAAAAACATTGCATACATAGACTAATACAGACTTTTATTATTCTGTCACAAATTATTCAACTATATAAAGCATGCATTTTATTAGTTGACCAAAAAAAAACAGGCAAGAAAAATGTGAATAAGATGAAGCATCAAAGACCTGCTGCCAAGTAGTATCAACAGGAGGCTGCCTTCGAGCGTCAGCTGCATCAAAATCTAGAACTCCATAGTCCCTTAAACGAATCTGCATGGACAGGTAGGAAAAAAGACAATAAATAGCATAATCCAAAAGACTAATATAACGAACCTTCAAAGCTAAATATAATTTTTTAAATACCCGAAGGAAGGCACGAATTTTCTGTAGATTTCCAACAGCGCCACCAAGAGCAGCCTGGAGTAATAAAAAAGGGCACAAAAGTGAACAAGTAACCAGATAATGTCAGCTAAAATGTAATGCTTTAGAGATACAAAGCACAACAAAAACTAATAAAAAAGTAGGACAGGACAACTACAAATTTGAAGTCCAATTAACCAGGCAGAATGAATAACTATAGATGACATGAACTAGTAAAGACATCAAATAGGCATTACAAGAGAGGTTTTGTTCAGAGAAATACCAGCAGCAACTATAAAATAAAATAAAATAAAATTAGAGAAATTTACTACCTTTGCTGGATGACTCTGAATTGTATCCATGATATACTTTTCATGTCCCCATTCAAGGTGGCGCCTTGCACCAATAACCAATGACATCTTCTTTGAAACTCCTCGTTGGATAGTTGAACCCTCACCCATCATCGTCTAGCAATGCATTATAATTAAAACCAATAACTTAAAAAAAAAACACAGCAATCACAATGCCATAACAATTTATAGGTCAACATATAATGAAACAGCAAGCTAATAAATGATGACAAAAGGTCTACCTGAATAAGGTGCCATATCTTCTGCATAGTAACTGATTTTCCACTAGATGCATCAAGGCCTACACTTTCATATGCACCTCTGAAAGCTGCAGCAGTCTAAATGATAAAGTCAACCGTTGGTAAAAAAATCTAACAAATGTTAGTTGATTGATATTATTACATAAAACAAACTTTAGGAACTGATATAAAAGCACCTCCCTACCTCAGAGCATGACTACACTAGCCTATCTTAAAAGAGAGAAGTTCATTAAACCTAAACAAAAGAGGGGATGAGGGAACTTAATATTGTGTAACAGTTAACACCACCATAAATCTTATGTTCAATGTGACTGGCAGGCATGAAAGCGGAGCACAAACCCATTCTGAAGGGTACGCCACAAAGGATGAAATATCCCACAGCATCAGCTAGTATAATTTCTAACCCCCAGATGCTCACACACAAGGAAGCTGAAAAGAAAAAACCGTACTTGAAAAGTTGATCCCCGCTCTCTTGCATTGTTCAGATTCCTCACAACTTCAGCATAAACAGAGGCTTTTTTCTCAATGATGGGCTTGTTTGCCAGAGGTACCACCTCCATGCCAGATGGACGAGATGCAAACTGAGGGCTAGAAGCTGTGGACACTGTTTGACCAGGACGAGTACCGCCTATACCGTTATCAATCATGTTAGTCCTGGGTAATGTTGAGATTCGGCTCAAGCTTTGCAGAAAGTCGCGTTTTTCTTTTTGCCAGTCCTCCTAACAAACAACAAGTCCAAATATTTAGTTAACACAGAATAATGAGATAACAGATGCAGCAATCATGTCAATATTCTTTTCCATACTCTATAGACAATGCCCCAATACTTGCTCTCTATCCCCAACATTGAAAACAATTGTGAGGGAGACAACAATGTGAGTATATGCTACAGCTAATAAAAAAACTCTAGAATTTATTTTAAGACACACCATAAATACACAATCATTGAACTGAACCAAGTCTCACAAAAGTTCCACTCACCATAACAAACCTGACTCTCAAACTTTATATAACTTCGGAATATTTATATATAAAAACTACCACCAGATTAAGATGCTAAATGAAATAGGTTATTGTGAAGACTCGATCTTCTACGTAAACACTATCACGTTATAGAAAAATGAAATACAGGATAAGAATTCCATCATGAAACAACAACCAACTTCAACCATAAACATCTAAAAACTTTAAATTCAAAGCACGGTTATCACTCAATGGTTTTATTCTAGAATCCTCAGTGGACGAAATAATGTTCATGTGCAACTCCAATACAAAATACAAAAGTTACAAAGTATTATAAAAAAAATTGTGGCCAAATGTGATTTTACCCCATTATAAAGTTGATGTAGTGAAAACTAAAGGATAAAATATAATAGTCGTGCTAGGTAAAGCTAACCTCCAAAACTTTAAGCATATAATCATTAAAACTTCTGCGGTTATCCTTCTGCGCTTCCTGCACCGCTGAGACCATTGCCATTTCACGGAGCTGGGGTGTCAACATCACACATCAATACAAACAAGATCAACAAGATATCAACCATTTTACAGATCATATTCTTTACAATGTCTACCACACACTAATAAAATAACCAGAACAATAACACCGAGCAACCAAACAGGTTCCTGGACAACACAACAAACAATCATATGGCATGCCAGAAGCATATAGGGGGAAACTTAGTCTCAGTAGATGCGTACAGGATGAGCTGTGCAAAGAGGAAATTGAAATTCAAAGTAATTTACACAGCTGCTATTCCTTTTTAGGCAAGTGTACAACTATGGGACCAATTCATAGTTAAAGCTCAAAACAGAAAGTGAATACTAAATTCAACCTTCACCCCGTCCCAATCAAGGAAAATTTCTAGATTCATCCATTCCAACAGAAAAAAACAAAATTCTTAAAATTTAATCCAAGAGTTATAACGGAAGAATGAAGATAATGGTGGTAGATTGCTAACTGTAATATTAATTAAGCCAAAATCTGAACTAACAAAAATGGAAAAAGCATACCTGCTGCTGATACTCTTCAACACTTGTAGCCTCAGCCGGGAAAACATCCTCGAATGTTGTCTTCAAAGAGAAAACAATTTAAAGAATGAGTACATACAGCAATAAAAAAGTATTGAGCCAGAAAAACAATAGGATCTACAAAGGAATGCTTAAATATGCAACGTAGCATAAGGTGCAGTATTTGTCAATTTTTATCCGTACAAAGTAGAATTTCACAGCAAGTGCAGCAGTGATAAGGGCTCTGTTGAAATGGGTTTATTTGGGTACAAAACCAAAGCAAGTGCAGCATAATTAGTAAAGGTAGAAAATAACATTTACTTTAACTAAAGTAGGAATTGCAACGTGTGAAGGAATCTATCCAACTTGAACAATCACCAACCAGACCTTCCTCAAAACAATCTTAGGCAATAAAACTAGGCTACCGAGCAAGCATTAACATAAATGTGCAAGAAAATTTACCTTTAATTCAAAAGATTTAAGATCCCGTGCTAGCTGCTCAGCATTTATTCCCTCACGTGCAAGTAGCCTACACATGTGTGAAAAGAAATTGAAAAAAAGAAAAGTCAGGTCTCTAAATGGTTCATTTGGTCTTCATTTTGTGAACAAGGTCTTCAGAAACAAAATTAAAGGCACAAATCTTTCTGGAAGCTACTGAAACCCCAACATGCTAGACTTTTAGTTAACTTTCTTTTGAACTTGTGCCCACAAAATTTTATGATCAAAGTATATCAAACAAGAATTCAGAGTAGATGCTCTCAACAATAATCATGCATCAGTACCTTGTAGCAGCAATAGATTGAGAAGGAGCCTCATTTCTTATCGTTTTTGCCTTGAGCTTCTTTGACAATGCTTCTAATTGATCTAAGTTTCTCTGAAGCAAACAGAAACAAAGGACTCATCATTAAATAATGGTTGCACAGATGGAACCATTTGCAAAGCCCACAATCAAAAAACATTCCAGTGAATCTGTTTCTTTTTTTGAGAACCACCACAACTATTCTCAATGATAAATCTTATCCCCCTTTACACAAAGACCTAGTATAATACAAAGTATACAACGCGAAAACATGGTAACTTTCAAGTTCCTACACTACAACCAAGCATCTAATAAGAAAAATGCTCAGCTGCTTTCTAGATTGTTATGTTCTTATTCACAAAAATTGCATAGTCCAACACTGCAATGACTAGTTTCTCTTACATTTCCATCTTCCCCTACATTCCCTCAGCAATATGTAATGCTAACCAATTCTTCAACTCACTGATTTTCACCGTACAATGTTAGAACTCCTATCCTAATTTCTTTACTTATCAACTCTCTTTTCTAAAGAAACCAAGCAGTGTCACTGAAATGAAAACACAATTCGATGGCCCCGGAGAGTAATTTTCTTTCACTTTCCCACAATTTCCCCCAAACCAAACGGAGCTTTTTGCAGAAACAAAATAAACTACTAAACTGAACGAAGCTAAACTAAACAATATCCAAAACTCAACATTCGCAATTAATTGAAATTTCTGTAGATTCCACAACAATCAAACTGAGCATGCGATGTTAAAGGGAGGCTAGAATGAACTCGACTTCATCTTTGGTTTCCAGCATTTTCTCGGGAAAGAAAAAAGAGACAGAAGATGAGAAGAAGAAGAAGAAAACCTGGAGGGGAGGGAACTGAGCCGAAGGAGTACTTTGTTCGAGAATCTTAGTGGAAGTGTGGAGCAGATCGGTCCAGGTACCCATGTCTTGGTCACCCGCCATAGCTGAAAGCTCTCAATCGGTGAGACTGCAACGAGCTCTCTCACTGTGAGAGAGATGGAAGGGGTTTTAGGCCGTGCTCGCAGTAAAGCCCTAATTTCAAATCGGAATTGGTTGGAAAATAGTCTTTAACTCTTGGGTCTCCAAGAACACCTCGATCCTTCAAAATAGTTTCAGACACATTATTCTAAATATTGATATACTGCACAAGACCCACGGACCA
>JAYMSW010000920.1:0-18822 GCA_036897725.1 Erodium texanum | reverse complement strand
CTACGAGTTCTTCTGCGTCTCGCCCCTAACGCTTCCAATCCATTGTGGGTTCCCTCTCCTTTTTCTCTTGACATATGTTGGAGTTCAAATTTGATGCTTGGGGACTGGGATTGATGTAGAGAAAGTGGTGCATTGTCATGGACAGTTGGCTTCATGGGGTTGAACTTTACTGTGAAATTGAGCTAGTAGGCATATCATTTGCTTCTTTAGAAACTTCACTATCAATGCAAAACAGTAACACTCCTTTAGAGAAACTTGGATGCTCCAAATTGTAGTCTACTTGATAGTGTGATGATTTTAACATGAATTATGAGGTGTGCATTCTCATGATGAATGTAAATAATAAATGGTTTGAAGAACAAAAGAGTTGAAGAGTTATGAATGTGAGCCCTGCATTTCCTGTTGACTTGCCTTCCCATGAAAATTAGGCACTTAATTATTGCCATTTAGTTTTGTTATTGTTGCTTCTGATTCAAACATACAGAACTCTTTCATTCTTGATTTGAATCTGGGTTTTATATGCTTATCCTGTATTGGGTTTTCTTGCAGACATTAGAAGATCCACACGCCCTTTTCTTGAAGATAAAACAGATGAAGATTTTTTCCAAATAGATGTCAGTGTTTCTTCCTATCTTTTCTTTTCATCTTGTTTTTGTTGCCCTACTGTTATCTCATTTAACTGATTGGTTGTGATTAGCTAATATATGAACTGGCTTTGGATAATTGAAGGTCCGGGTTTGCAGTGGAAAGCCAATGACAATTGTTGCTTCCCAGAAAGGGTTTTACCCTGCTGGAAAACGCCTCCTCATAAGTCACACTTTGGTTGGTCTGCTGCAGCAAATAAGCAGGCCATTTGATGCTGTAAGTTTAAACCATTTTTGTACTTATAACTTGTCATCAGCTTGTTTTTCAAAAAATAATAATATTGTGTATTTGTACCTTCTGTGCACTTGTGATTCCGTCCCCTATATTTACGTTTATTATGAACTCCTTAGTGATATACAAAGTACAATTTTGCTCTCAGGCATATAGTGCTCTTATGAAAGCTTTCATGGAACACAATAAGGTATGCAGAATTCTTTACGTTTCTTCACTGTTGTGCATAATTAGATCCATCAAGATTAATGTGAATATCCATTTACTCTTTCCAGTTTGGAAATCTTCCTTATGGCTTTCGCGCAAACACATGGGTTGTGCCTCCAGTTGTTGCTGATAACCCGTCTGTGTTCCCTCTACTTCCCCTGGAAGATGAAAACTGGGGAGGAAATGGGGGTGGCCAAGGAAGAGATGGTAAACATGATCATAGGCAGTGGGCAAAGGAGTTTGCAATTTTGGCAGCAATGCCTTGTAAAACTGCAGAGGAGAGGCAAGTTCGGGACCGAAAAGCCTTTCTGCTCCATAGTTTATTTGTTGACGTTGCAGTTCTTAAAGCTGTTGCAGCAGTCAAGCATCTCATAGAAAGTAGTCATTGCTCATTAAATGATCAAGCCAAGGCAGTTTTGCACGAGGAAAGAATAGGAGATTTGATTGTTAAGGTGACAAGAGACGTTGCTGATGCAAGTGTTAAGTTGGATAGTAAGAATGATGGTAGTCAGGTTCTTGGGATGACCCAAGAAGAGCTTGCAAAGAGGAATTTGCTTAAAGGCATAACCGCAGATGAGAGTGCAACTGTTCATGTGAGTAAACTATTTTCTAGAAATGCTGATAATGTGTTTCATCAGTAGGTTATCTTACTTGCACATGTCGTCTTCTGCTCTTGCAGGACACTTCTACTTTAGGTATTGTGGTTGTTAGACATTGTGGCTACACTGCTATTGTGAAAGTTACAGATGAAGTGAACTGGAAGGGAGATTCCATTCCCCAGGATATTGACATTGAGGACCAGCCTGAAGGAGGTGCAAATGCTCTGAATGTCAATAGGTTAGCACATTTATTTGCTTGTCAAGTAATTGTAAGACCTAAGGTAGGGGTGAGTGCAGGGTTAAAAGTAGCTTATTCTTTTGTTACATACCTCTTCGAAAGTGATTTACTTTCTTTATTAATTGCCTTTCAGCTTGAGAATGATATTGCACAAGTCATCCACTACAGTTCCACGATTACAGAGTGCAGAATTTGAAAGCTTACGTTCTGCAAGGTCGTTGGTTAGAAAAGTGCTAGGGGATAGTTTACTGAAGTTGCAGGAAGAACCCAAGAAGAGCACCAGGTCAATCAGATGGGAGCTAGGAGCATGTTGGGTGCAACATTTGCAAAATCAGACTTCTGGTAAAACTGAGTCCAAAATTACTGAAGAAGCTAAGCTTGAGCCAGCTGTGAAAGGTCTCGGAAAGCAAGGAGGATTGCTGAAGGAAATCAAGAAGAAAATAGATGCCAGGAGCAGCAAAACTGAGCAAGGTAAGGAAGTTCCTGGTGGTAATAACCTTGATACCAACAAGCACTGCGACAGTGCTAATAAGGAGTCAGAGAAACAAGATGAGGAAAAGGAAAGGATGTGGAAAAAATTGCTTCCTGAAGCAGCTTACACGCGCCTTAAAGAATCAGAAACTGGTCTTCACCTTAAGGTTCAATTCTAATTTGCTTCTGTGGAAGAGCAATTTTATGCTTGAACTTATTCTGCAGAGGCCACTAAAATTTCCATAGCTAACTCATCTCTCCAAATAGCATGTTGTCCATGGAAATACTTTAGCAGTTTGCTGTTCAGATTAATTTGAACAAAGACATGTTGAATTGATTTTGATGTATAGAATTTCTGAATATTAAGTTGTCTACCTAGGAACCTGCATGTTAGTTTGCTTATGCTTCATCACCTGTGTCCTTCTCAATATGACTGTTTTTTTACATTTATGTTCAGTCTCCAGATGAGTTGATCGAAATGGCGCATACATACTATGCTGATACTGCACTTCCTAAACTGGTCAGTTCTCTAATATTATACTTTTTTTCTTTTTCAAAGTTTTTCTGGATCTTATTATTTGATTGGTGTGACTTTAAATGCGATAGGTGGCAGATTTTGGCTCCCTTGAACTTTCACCTGTTGATGGAAGGACGCTGACAGATTTTATGCATACAAGGGGTTTGCAAATGTTTTCCTTGGGAAAAGTGGTATTTTTTAATTACTTATTATCTTTATGCTGTCTTAACTTCCATTTATTTCTGCAGCGGCATTTTTATGATACTAATTTGAATGCCATTCTCTGTCCAGTATGCTGACACCACAGCCATATACTCAGGAAGACATTTTTATACATAGTTTTTTTTTTTCAAAATAATTGTCTTATTTGATTTTTTTTTTTTTGGCAAAAATATAAACTGATATTCTACTCAACTTAAGATGAAACTTCACACTTAATTTCAGAACATCAAATTTATGAAAGCATGAAATTTGTTTTGGAACATGTGTAAAAGAGTTGACCTGCCAACGCTCGGGCCCTATATTCACCCTGGGTTTTTCAAAGAGTAGGAAAACATATAAGAGTGGATAGTGATATGATTTGTGGAAACTCAATTTTGGAAGACATATAAGAGTGGATAGTGATATGACTTGTGTAAACTCACTTTTGGAACAGAGAACTGTGCTATCTTAAATAGAGTGCATCCATTAGACATGACCAATTTTCTTCAAGGAATATAACTTTTAACTATTGCATCATATTTAAAGATATTCGCGGACAAAATTCTGCTTAAATAAGTGTTATCCTTGTTGACCATATAAATCATGCTAAGATTGTACAATTGTATTGCCCTGCTGACTATCCGGGCATATGATTTCTCTAACATCTCAAGATTTTAGGCTTTGTGCTTTTCCAAACTACTTCATTATGAACCTTGATGAAGAAATGACTGCTTATTATGAAGTCTAAGTTAGTCTCCATGATATTTATAATTTGGGAGAATAACATGAACTATTTAGTTGCGATTTCTGAATTTTCCTCCTTTCTTTTTCCCTGTTTGTGCTAGGTTGAACTTGCAGACAAACTCCCCCATGTTCAGTCGCTCTGTATACATGAAATGATTGTTCGAGCGTACAAACACATCTTGCAGGCCGTTGTGGCAGCAGTTGATGATGTTGCTGACATGGCTGTATCAATAGCATCGTGTTTAAATATATTGTTGGGAACTCCATCAATTGAAAACGATGCAGATGTTACCGATGATGATGATAAATTAAAGTGGAAATGGGTGGAGGCCTTCCTTTTGAAGAGGTTTGGGTGGCAATGGAAATCAGAGAGCTGTCAGGATTTTAGGAAGTTTGCCATTCTCCGTGGGTTATGCCACAAGGTATGTAGATTAAATTCTCTTGTTACTTTGTCAGCTCTCCAGTGCGATCTTCTTTAAATGAAGTTATCTTTATCAGGTTGGACTTGAGCTTGTTCCTAGAGACTATGATATGGACACTGCATCTCCTTTTAGGAAGTCAGATATAATTAGCATGGTTCCGGTGTATAAGGTATAAAACATGAATCTTCACTTCGAATTTGAGATTAACAATTTTTATGTGGGGATGTCTCTGTTACTTTAATAAAAAAAATTCCTTTCTTATAGCATGTTGCATGTTCATCTGCGGATGGGCGCACACTGCTAGAATCGTCAAAGACTTCATTGGATAAAGGAAAGTTGGAGGATGCTGTTAACTATGGAACTAAGGTATGGAAAGCATTTATTATCTAGCGTTATTAGATAGCTTTCACAAATAGCTAAACATGCCTTTATATTGAATTTGAAGGCACTCTCAAAACTTGTATCGGTCTGTGGCCCGTATCACCGAATGACAGCGGGAGCATACAGTCTTTTGGCTGTTGTGTTGTACCATACAGGAGATTTCAATCAGGTATGTGCTTTTAAAATCTTCAATTCCTTAAATGCATTCATCACATTTTGTTAATATTTGCTGACAAGCATAATTTACCATCCTGTCTGGATTTGTCCTTCAAATTTGCAATCTCGGCATTTTTTTTTTATTTTGGCGGAGCAAGTGAAAATTTATAGAAATATAAAGCCAGAGTTGATATTTGCTTTGAATAGTTTTATGATTCTGACCCCCATTTACTCTATTTAGGCAACCATTTACCAGCAAAAAGCACTGGATATCAATGAGAGAGAGCTGGGACTCGATCATCCTGATACAATGAAAAGTTATGGGGATCTAGCTGTGTTCTACTATCGACTTCAACATACAGAGTTGGCCTTGAAGTATGCTTCTATACTTTCCTAACTGAAAATGTCTTTTTTATTGATTATATCTATACCATAATGATCAGCCTGTGTACTTTCTGCCCAACATGTTACTTATGTAATCTGACTTTGTGGTGGTGATGCATCAAGCTGTTGAACTTGTCATCTAACTTATTTATGGTGTTCAAATTTATGTAGGGTGCTTAAAAAGTTACATTTACATGAGAAGGCTTAAGCTATTATTTGATTTAGACCTTATTCCCTGGAGTTGCATGCTGAATATAGAATTTTTTTTTTTTTTTGGCAATATAGAAAATTAATTCTCATGCTATAAGTAAGCAAGTTACGGAGCCCAGTGGAAAGAGTGCTGATGTATAATAAAAATGCAAATTTATTTAGAGATGAAATTACTCTTTGACATGAGGTAGATGTCCTTATAATTGATCTATGGATTGCTCAAAACCTTTTTCTTGCTCTAGGTATGTCAACCGTGCCCTGTATCTTCTGCATCTGACATGTGGACCTTCTCATCCAAACACTGCTGCCACCTACATTAATGTAGCAATGATGGAAGAAGGTTTGGGGAATGTCCATGTTGCACTTAGGTATCTCCATGAGGCTCTCAAATGTAATCAAAGACTACTCGGAGCTGATCATATACAGGTAAATCTCTCTCCCTCTCTCTCCACATGCACACATGAACAAAGTAATTTTACCTGATATATGCATGTAGATGTAATAACTCTTCCATTACAATGAATACACTGAGGATTTTCAACTTTTGTGGATCAGATATTGGCAGCTTTATTCGTCTTCTATTCATTTTTTTTTGTGTGTCCAACATATCTTCAGATTCAAATGATAGTTGCTTTCTTTTGCATGTTGCACCTACTTCTGGCTTCTTCAGACAGCTGCCAGTTATCATGCCATAGCAATTGCCCTCTCATTGATGGAAGCATACACTCTAAGTGTTCAGCATGAACAGACTACATTGCAGATACTACAGGCCAAACTTGGGTCAGAAGATCTGCGCACACAGGTAATACCTATAACACTCTGATTATTAAGTTTCATTAATTTGCCTATCTTTTTTCTTCATTTTTATATACAATAAACTCTTGTAGGATGCGGCCGCATGGCTGGAGTATTTTGAATCCAAGGCGTTGGAACAGCAAGAAGCAGCACGCAATGGCACTCCTAAACCTGATGCATCCATCTCCAGCAAAGGTCATTTGAGGTAACAATTAAAAGAAAATTAATTTCTTATTGCCTCTGTATCCATATTGTTTGACTGATAACTAGCATAAGAGACCCAAATTACCATAATTTCCAAGAGATCCCCAGATTGGATTTACCTATATATGTTTTGTCACTTTGTCTTCAATTTCTCCCCATTAGGCAGTTTTAACAATTCCTTGAAACTATTGCTTTCTTGGATCAGTGTGTCAGACCTATTGGATTACATAACCCCAGATGCGGATATGAAAGCAAGAGAAGCCCAAAAGAAAGCGCGTGCGAAGGTCATAAACAGCTTTTTATCTATGTTTATTCTTCTTGTCTGTCATTTTACAATATTACTTTCGCTGAGCAATTTTTTTTTCACCATACAGATTAAAGGCAAACCAGGCCAAAATTGGGAAACAGTCTCTGACGAAAACCAGAAGGATGAAATTATATCCCCAACTTATACTGTTTCAGAGATTTCAAATGATAAAGAAAACAAATCTGAAGTACAATTAACAGAGTCCAAAAATGAGAAACAAGATTTAATCGCCCCAGTTCAACCAACTGTGAATGCAGATGATGATTTAGCACAAGATGACACCTCAGATGAAGGCTGGCAAGAAGCTGTACCTAAAAGTCGCTCACTGACAGGGCGCAAATCTTCTGCTTCAAAGAGGCCAAGCCTAGCAAAACTTAATACCAACTTCACAAATGTGTCCCAATCGTCAAGATACAAAGGAAAGCCAGCTAATTTCACATCCCCGAGGATGAGCCCAAATGAACAGGCTAATTCTACTGGACCTGCTCTTCCTCATCCGAAAAAGTTTGTTAAGAGTGCTAGTTTTAACCAGAAGCAACCTATCCCTGTTGCCTCAGCTAGTGGAACAGAAAAGCCTGTGAACCCAAAGTCAGCTCCGGTTACCCCAGCTTCAACTGATCAAGTAACCAAGTCTTCTTCTTTGACAAGTAGTATCAGTGTACAAGCAGCTGGAAAACTTTTTTCATACAAAGAAGTTGCTTTGGCCCCACCTGGTACAATTGTGAAGGCCGTTACAGAACAGTTGTCTAAAGGGAATCTAACCGTTGACAAAACCCCTCAGGTGACTCAAGAGACTACATTGACAGAGGTAGTAAAGGCTGCAGAGGAGGAAGAAACAAAATCCCCTGTCAGTGATGATCATAAATCGAAAATGGATGATTTGGTGTCAGAGACCTCGGGGGAAGTAAAAAGCATTGTTCTTGGGGACTCAGAGACAAAAGAAAGTAGAAAGGAATCAGTTTTGGAGATTCAAGATTCAGCTTCGGGAGTTCAGAGTTCTGATACTCTGGAAACAGAAGGGTCTGACAATGGCCAAGGAACAAATCAGGAGAAAGACACATCTTCTGGAAAAGAAGTGACAGAGGAAGGTAAGATTTTGGATGGTGTGCCACAGGGTGATGAAGGTGTTAAAGCATCAATAACTGAGGGAGAAAAGCCAGATGAAACAGAGACAGGAAAAGAAACTACCAAAAGGCTATCTGCAGCTGCACCCCCTTACAACCCATCCATGGTTCCAGTTTTTGGCTCAGTTCCAGTCCCTGGTTTCAAAGAACATGGAGGAATTTTACCCCCGCCAGTGAACATTCCTCCAATGCTTGCTGTTAATCCTGCCCGTAGATCTCCTCATCAATCAGCAACAGCAAGGGTTCCTTATGGCCCACGACTCTCTGGTGGCTATAACAGGTCTGGAAATCGTGTCCCACGCAACAAAGCTAGCTTCCACAATGGTGAACATACTGGGGATGGGAATCACTTCAGCCCCCCTAGAATAATGAACCCACATGCAGCAGAGTTTGTGCCTGGTCAACCTTGGGTCTCTAATGGCTATGCTGTGGCCCCAAATGGGTTTGTGGTGTCCCCAAATGGCTATCCCATATCCCCTAATGGTGTTCCAGTGTCACCTGATGGAAACTCTGTGTCAGTCAATGCTGTTCCGCTGACTCAGAATGGGTTTCCAGCTGCTCCAGAAGGTTCCATGGAATCACCTGCAGCTGATAGTGTTGATGATGGTGCTGAAAGCAAAGAAGAGTATGTGGCAGAAGAAAATGATGATAAGTCCTCCACGGAAGCTGGAGAGGGAAGTCAACCCACGGAGCAAAACCCAGAGGAAAATCAATGTGTAGGAAATGAAAACACTATTCCTGAAATTGAAGAAAAGCCTATGGTTGTGTCCAATGATACAGCAGTGGATGAAACCAAAACCAAAGCTTGGGGAGATTATAGTGACAGTGAAGCTGAGGTTGTCGAGGCTACAAGTTGAAAGAAAGTGATGACTTTTCATGAGAACATCCTGAACTGTTAACGGCCCAGGAACAACAGAGACATCATCTCTTGAGAGTAGTTGTTCATCAGTGACTGGAACCTATTTTTTGTTATAATTAATTTTCTTGTTGTACTTTTTTGTTGTTGACTGGACCTTCGGAAGATTTGTACTTCCCAGGTTGTACTCTACAGGCTATGGATGAGTTCTGAAAGTCTGCTACAATAGGTTTTTTTTTTCTGTTATATTCTTGTAGAAGTAATGCCTGAGCATGATTCAAACTTGCTGGCACTCCAACCTGAAATAAAATCACATTATTGGGGTATATTATTTTGCACATTTTGTGGAAGATTAAAATTATGAATGATCTTTTCTGTGCGTGTGTTTTCATTAGCAATGACTTATGATTTATCCTTCAACTATTCTATTTTGTCACTGCAGATGAATGTGTGTGTTTCGGATGAATCTATGTATATTATTTCTATCATTAGATTATTTTATTGTATTTTCTGATATTTTATTTGATTTCATTCGAGTTCGGTTATAACCTTATTATATACATCCAAATATCCTATATTTAATGTACACCTATCATATTAGGCGGCCCACCATATATACTTGCACACATATTTGGATGTTAGGGTTCGGCCAATGGCTTTTATATAGTTGACTTAGCATAACACAGAAGTTGGGTTTTTTTTTTTTGACAATGAGAAGTTGGGTATAGTAAATAGACATATGCATAAATATTGTGAGGAAAAAAATAAAGGCTAGAGAAAAGTAGGAGACCGACCAGCCTTAACCTAGAATTAACACAACATATTTAATGATGTCCATACATTAATTACACCCACTGAAAAAACCTCACATGCTTTAATCAAAGTTTGTCATTCAATTCAGTCGTCGGCACCGGCAAACCCGCTTAATTTATTTAACTAACCTATTCGTAGCATATCAAATGAAAGCATCCACTACTAATACACATACACGAGTTAGTTAAATTTTGACAAGTAGAAAAGAAATGAGCATGAAGTATATAAACATACACAAAAAAGAAGAATCATTAAGTATGGAAGCTATAGCCTTCAAATTTGATATGTAGCAGCTCTTTAACTAATTAATTTCCAATTGACAAGTGAACCATATTTGGGATTCACATTAAATTTAATTTTGCACAATTGAGAAGCAATTGTATAATGTATATATGCACATATTATTATGAGCAGAAGAGCACAAAAGAGGAAGAAGGTGAAGACAAAGAAGTAGAAAACGAGGAAGAGCCGGTTAGAGACGGCCGGTAGCTAGAGAACAACGTTGTATCATCCTCGCCGGCAATCTTGAGATTTGCCAGCTATCAACCTCTCCTTCCCTTTTCACCACATTCCCTTTATATAAGGTTTCTTCATTGGAGGACTCAGTCACATCTCTCTCTACTTCAACTCTTTGGTCGTTAACTTCATGGCGAAGTTATCACAGAAGAACTCTAATTCCTCCATTTCTGCTACTACGAATGCCACAAACACCAACATTAGTAATGGTAAGGTTGGTGTAGCAAAGGTTAAGCGCACCAGAAGGAGCATGCCTCGAGACTCTCCTCCTCAACGCAGCTCCATTTATCGAGGGGTCACTAGGTACCTCGTTTATATGTCTCTCTATTTTTTATTTTCTCTCATCTTGTTTTGTTGATTTTCTTGAATATTATTTTGTGTATAGACATCGGTGGACGGGGCGATATGAGGCACATTTGTGGGACAAGAATTGCTGGAATGAATCACAAAACAAGAAAGGAAGACAAGGTATTTATATATATTGATCACTGGTTTGATTTAATTATTAGTCTCATTGATCTTCCTAGATATTGATTTGTTATGGTTTTGATTAGTGTACCTCGGTGCTTATGATGATGAAGACACCGCAGCACATGCATACGATCTTGCGGCACTCAAGTATTGGGGACAAGACACTATTCTTAATTTTCCGGTACCGATATTTTAACATTATATTAGGAAGTGTTTACAAGATTAGTTGTTGTTATTGTTTTAATGTGATCATGGCAGTGATGGAGTGTGAGTTTATGAATTTTATGCATTTACAATTTGTGCAGTTATCAACCTATGAAAATGAATTGAAAGCAATGGAGGGGCAGTCTAGGGAAGAATATATTGGATCCTTGAGAAGGTAATTAATTAGTTGATTATAATTTAATCATGAGAAGGTAATTAATGGATTGAAATTTATTTATGACAAGTTTAATGATGGTGTGTGTATAATATTGCAGGAAAAGCAGTGGATTCTCAAGAGGAGTTTCCAAGTACAGAGGTGTTGCAAGGTAATAGATTAATAAGATACTTATTATCTTTCTAATTACAATTAAATAAAAATGGTGATTGTTGGTGATCATAATTAAGTAGAAAATGTTGTGGAATGAACAGACATCATCACAATGGAAGATGGGAAGCTAGGATTGGCAGAGTGTTTGGCAACAAGTACCTTTATTTGGGCACTTATGGTATACTCAAACTCAATCCATTTTATGTCTTGAAATTAAGCACTTACTTTATATCTGATACTCTAATTACATATTATGCCACTTCCATTTTCTCCTATATATGTTAGCAATTAATAACACAGTTTAAGTTAGAGAAAAGCAATAGGCAAATTAATTACGACAGTAATATGTTTCAAAGTCCCCTTATTTGGGCACATATATACTTAATGCTCCTTCAATCCAATTCATTTTATAAGTCCTAAACTTAATTAACAAGCACTAGCTTTATATTATGCCACTTTCGTTTTCTCCCTTGTATACATCATCAAAACATAAAATCATGTGTTCAAATTAAATCTTTAGTATAATATAAAATAAAATAAAAGATGAAGTTTTAATTAATATAATCGTTATGAATATACATGAATGATTTGCATCAAAACTTATCCCACATTTTATATAAATAACTCTTCTCTTTAGAATCAAGTGATTGACCTCTTGATCTAGACTCTTGAGGTTGTCTCTCTTACTAATACAACATTAATTAGGTTTACTCCAAGTGGGTTTTGCAATGACACGTTCCACCAACAAATTAAAACTATTTATGACTAAATAGCTAAGTTTCTAACATTTTTGAAAGATGATGGCAACATATAACCAACAAAACAAACAAAGTAGTTATGACTATAACGAACAAAACACAATTATGATCTTAATCAATCCCTCTCTTACTCAAATAATGATCTCATCTGTTGTTTTTTACAGCCACCCAAGAAGAAGCTGCCACGGCTTACGATATGGCGGCGATCGAATACCGAGGCCTTAACGCCGTCACAAACTTCGACCTCAGCCGTTACATCAAGTGGCTGAAACCCGATAACCAACCTAACCCGAATATCCAATCCGATATTATTCACAACCCTACTTCTGAACCTGTTGCAACCAATAACTACATAGACACGACTCAAAAGCACAATCAGGAACTCACCTTCTTCCACAAAAATAGCAACCTGCTACAAACTACCAATGAGATAGCCCTAGCTCAGCCGCAACCGGCGACTGCCACGTCAGCCCTAGGGCTTCTTCTCCAATCATCGAAGTTCAAAGAAATGATGGAGATGACGACGGCGGTGGTGGACTGTCCGGCGATGGTGTCGGAGTCGGATCAGCTGCCGCAGTGCACCTTCCCGGACGATATCCAAACCTATTTCGATTGTCAAGATTCGTGCAACTTCGGCGATGATCATACCATCTTCGGCGAGCTCAACTCGTTCGTGTCGCCCAAAATGTTTCAATGTGACTTCGACGTCTAGAGTAACATGCATGCATGGTGAATTATTAGGGATTTATTAATAATTCTTTTAATTGCAAAGAGATTAATAATATGTTTTTTATAAATGTAAAAATAATAAGAAATATGAAGGTGAGAGGAGAGGAGATTAAAAGAGAGAAGTAGATTCTTTTATATGAAAGGTAGCTAGAGTTTTTTGTTTTTATTTTATTTCTTGTAGATGCATAAGAATAAGCATTTCTTTCCACTGTTATCAATAATAATATCTTTGAGCTCCCCCTCATTCTTCTGATTCCATATCTTTCTATCTTGATGGGGAGTGATGACACGTATTTGAAAGAGATATTTATTTTATTTATTTTTGGATATTTAAGATAGTTCCAGTTTAAATTCTTTTGATCATAAAGTTTGACCATACTGGATTAGAGACTCGCGGGCCAACATGTATATAATAAAATCAGTTGTTTTAGAAATAAAATTGACCTTTGTTAAGGCTAACTCCACAAGTAAAGAAATAGAATCTAATAAATATCTCCTAAAACTCCTAACCATCTTTTGTGCTGCGCGGATAGCCAAAGTTTAGAGGTGGCCATGGGTCAGTTCACCGTCCTTAGATCCAATTTTTTTCACCGGCCCAGGATGATCGGGGTGCAAAATTTTCAACCCGACATTATTCCTAAACCTAAAACTTGTTCATAATTTCCACTAACCGGACCATGGGGTAGTTTATCGGTTTGCACTTACCCATCCAAATTTTAAAGGGCTCATCTAAATTTCCATAAACAATTATTCTAAGAATGGGAAAATGTAACATATCAACATAAAAGTTTTTCAATTTAATTTTTATTGGCCAAAGACCATTAAGAAGTAATCAAATAATGCTTAAAAGCTCTCAAATTGGTCACGCATGCTTATTTATCCACCAATCGTTGATATCATGGTTATGAATCCAACGGTGCAGGAGCTTAGGTCCAGTGCAAGGCGGTTTTTTTCTGGTGAACCGGCACCTCAATCTGGAAACCGCCCAGAGTCAACGGTTGACAAAAAATTAATCCGGCAACCGCCCCAAAGTCAACGGTTGACAAGAAATTAATCCGGCAACCGCCTCACTTCTCTATGGGGATACATCTATTGGGTCCGATTGGCCCAATTTTTCCGGATAAGTCGGTTTTCGGATTTTGTTTAGACATCCCTACCAGAGCCACCATTTGACAATTAGTCTCTATCTACATTTACTCCCGCCATTGGCTTTAGCCCACCACAAATCTTTACAAACACTGCTTGCCTCGGCCTCGTCAGGTTGTAGAAGACCCGGGTGGAACAAAGCTTTAGCTTGAGCCACCGCACTTGTACTAGTCCGAGCAATCATCCCATAGTCCTGGCCCCAATTAGCTCGAAAGATGGCAACGTCCACGTTGATTTTTATTACTCTGACCCCAGGCAGTACCCATCTTCAACTGTCTTGATGTGCTACCAAGTTGGAACTAGTCGATCGGGATTGCACTGCCAGCCATTAAGAATGACTCTTGAGTTGCGGCTTGCACTAGTTGTCCTAGCAACCCTGATTGAAGATGTCAACGGCGTTCCTATTCTTTCACAAACTCCAAATTACATTTGGAGAATAATGATCCCTCGTGAAGCTCTACACCTGCTGCGTCAAAAGGCAACAGAAAAATATATAGTCACTCGAAACCACTATTTTGTTTTTTTGGAAGCACTTGAAACCACTAAAATTTAATCAAAGAACATTTAAAAGAATACAATTACAAAAATGATATACACGGTTATCCTTCTTATTTTGTGAAGGCAGTTCAAAAAGAGAGTAAAAATTGTCTATTAATAACACGTGATCTTTTAGAAGTGATTGGTTATTGTGGAGACTTTATAGTGTGGGGTCAACTGTTATTATCACCTCACCTGTATGCAAGATTCTATCCATATTTTTCAATAATATCTTTCACATAATTATTAACAATCCGACCAATAGGCAATTCTCCGACCACAAGAACACGTGGTGTCTTCAGCCTTCCTCCTCCCCATCATTACTCGGTACTGCTGTCTAGCTAACTTATTTTTATAAATTAAAACATTAATTTTATAGATATAATATGTGTATTAATTATCATATTTCATTTCAAATAATCTGTGTATCAAATTAAACGATCTTGATCATTTTAGGTTTCAGGATTCCTGTAAAAAGATGGGAGAATGAGAGGTTTATTTGGTTCACAATGGTTTCAGCCTTCAAACTCGTCATATATATATATATGATATATAATCAAATTTGTCATTTTTCTATATAAATCACACGTGTAAAAAAAAATTACAAGACATATATATATACACTAGACTAATAGTACAAGAAACTTTCGTTTCTTCCATTTGTTCCTATTTGTTACATCAGTTATTCTTCTTAACATAAAGTTTAGGTTAGTGGAAAAGATTTAGTGTTACACAATGTAATACATGAGAATCAAATATTGGAACCCAAAAAATAAAAACAAGAACATTGATACATCGGAATCTATCTATATGTTCCTTTAAGAAAGCATCTGCAGATTCTCTCCCAGCACTTCCTATCAGGCTCACCCTTCTCCAATCTCAACCTTGCTTCCTCAGCAAACCCACTCTGCAACCATTCATTCCCATTGTTCAACAAAGGTTAGGGACTGAATGCATAAAAGGGTTCAAGAACCGAACATAGAGTGCAAAAAATTACCTGAATAGAGTCACTGTTAAGGAGGCGGTCGATAAGGTTAGAGAGAATGTCTTTGGTGTACTCAGGATGGCCTTGAATCCCCATTACATGCTTCCCAACGGTGAACATCTCAACCCCGGTCTTGTCCGACAAGGCTATGACCTCAGCTCCGACAGGAACCTCCCAAACCTCGTCCTGGTGACACTCTATTATGGAGAGAGATTTGGGGATCTCATTCTCATCCAAGTCTTCAAGAAAGCTGTATTGGGTCAGATCCTTCACTATCCTCACCTTCCTCAGCCCAATGTCCCATCCGCCGCAAGCCTTCCCAACTTTCCCTCCCAATGCTCTGCATAACACCTGTAGAAGGCTATCAGACTCTGATATGATATTAAAACTCGATCTACCTCAGTGAAAACCAAGATGGTTATTAAGTGGTGTGTATATATACCTGATGGCCGAAGCAAATGCCTAGGATTTTCTTCTCCATGGCGTAGACAGCTTGTAATAGAAAGCAGAGTTTGAGGATCCAGAGGTCATTTCCATAAGCATCGTAGGGGCTTCCACTGACTACGAACCCGTCGTAGCTGTCGAGGTCGTTGAGGTCCGGGAACTCTCCGTCGACCACCCTAAACAAGTCCCATTTCTCTCCTTCTCCGGCGAAGGCTGAGAGGAACACGTTGAAGTATCCGCCGTACACTTTCTTGACATACTCGGAGTCTCTGGCCGCAAGAAACAGAGCATATCTCTTCTCTGCTGCAACAACCTTCATGTTTATGGAATTGTTGCTTGGTTCTGAACAAGACAAGTCAGTGTGCTTGGTTTGAGAACCAGGAGGAGGAATTGTTGCTTTTATAGAAAGTTTAGAGTGCACGCAGTAATTAAAATGACCCGAACCCGGTTTTGGACCCGATTCTCTGACACGATGGAAAAAATCATTTATATTACAATACTAAGAAATTGGAAGCGTAAACTTTGATTTGTTGTTAGCGACACGGTTTCGAAATTCTGGATTGTGCTATTACTCCACCTCTAATACCATTTGGTTTTTACTTAATTTTATATTTAGTGATGGAGGAAACATGAAACACGATTTTCAGATATCATTATTACTTTAATGGATGATAGTAACATTTTGGTTTCTTTTGATCCTGAATTCAAGCCAATAATTGAATTTTTTTGTACTATAGAGCTATAAAGTCCTCAAGAATTGCGAATATTATTATATAGAAGACGCCAAATGAGCAATGTTTGATACCTTTTCTAAATCTATTATGTTCCCACGTGATAGGCTCATGTCCGTTTATCCTTTATTTGGGTTACGCGTCAGTGGATCATCTTTATTTGGTGAGGGATTTGCTAAACCAAATCTATACGCATACAGAAAAATAATTGTTTTTCAGGGCATCTCCAACAAGTTTGTAAACTTATAAATTTTTGATGTTTTTATAAGTTTTGAGTTCTAATGGTAATTGCAATTTTTTGCAAGTCTTTCAAGTGGCTCTCAAATTTGAGAGCCCCTCTATATTGGCTTGTAAAAATTATATTATTACTATATTATAACTTTATCAAAATTTTATCACTTTATTGCTACTTTATTATTTTATCATGTCATTTTATGTTAAAATATTCAAATATTTGATTGATGTAATATTTGATGTAAAAATTTACAAGCCATGATTGGAGTTGATCACCATTTTTTAATATAAAAAACACTATACCAGTGTAATGATAAAAAAAATTTGAAAACTAGTTGGAGAAGCCCTTAAACAGGTTTCCAGATTTTTGTATTTAACTAATGAGAGTTAGATCACCGATTAATTGATAAGATCTTGTGAAGTTCAATTATTACATTAACATGCTATTGACTCGCACAATGCAAATAACAACCTTGACCGATTACATTCAAACACACTAACTTATAGTCAAATCTGGCTGAAATATAATGATGACTATAAAAGTTCACTACTGAGTTTTATTATACAAGTGAATTTTCAAACATTCCAAGTCCTAGTCACTGGTTTGGTTAAACTTTACTCTCTCCCTCTACTTTCCCTCTACTTTATAAGTATTATTTTTTAACGTTTTGCATATGTTAGACATGAGAACAGTTTTTATTTGCCTTTTTTGTTTGATTCTTAATCTAACAACTCTTCTCACATATGTCACCGAGTAGATGATTATTATCAATCCTAATCAACTTACCAACTCTAGTACTAAACATTTATGCTACTTGTTTGAATATAAAAATATATTCGAGTCTTCAACTATTAATTTGATCTTTTAATTTATTTGTTCATATGTTTTTATATTATATAACAACACGTTAATAACTAGTGGTATTCTTTTGAAATGAAGTATGAATATCTCATATATATATATATAGAGGTGTATTCATGTGAAAACTCCAAAAGAATCTATAAACGGGAAACTTTTGTAAGCCATTGGATGAGTTACTCTTAATGGTTCAGATTTTATGATGGCATGTTAGTAATTAAGAGAATTTTTTTTTAGTCATTCAATACCAAACCAAGGGCATATCAGTACTTTCTAATCCTCATAATGATTCCCCCTTTTTGTGTTTCCTATTCCCAATATGAAACCTTCCATATTCCTATTCTGAAACTACCTCTCCAAATCTAAGAAAGAGGAAAACGAACCCCACGATCATGAACTAAACCCACCCACGATCGTCTTTTTTTTATATCATCGTCGTCGTCCCCTTTTTTCGAAGTTCCGGCACTCGACGTCCCCTTTTTTCGAAGTTCCGGCACTCCAGCAGTTGAAGTTGTCGTTCGAAGTTTGAAGTTCCGGCCACTCCTTGCATTTATAGGTAGACGAAGCTTCCTTGTTCCTCTTAAGCACATATTAATCTTGCAGAAATCATGTTTTTGTAGTGATGAATTCGTTGTTGGTGTTTGGGGTTTGTAGTTCGACATGGTGAGAACTAGACCGGCTTTGCTTGCCAAACCAGTTGAGGAAGGTGTGGCTAAAACTTCTTCAAAGGGCATTGTGCATGGTCGTTCTAGCAAGGTGAAGATTCCACCTACAAGGAAGTCATCTCGTCAGGCATCGAATATAAAACCGAGCAAAGGAGGTAATGTGGTTCTTATTTTCCACGATTCACGTATCTGCATTAGAATTCATGTTTGGAAGTCATAGTTTTCATATTCTAGGTACATGGATTTCATGTTTGATTGTGGATTATTTCATGTTTATTTCTGTCAGATTTCATATTTTGCGTTCAAAGTTTTCATGTATATCTGCATTAGAATTCATGTTTAGAATTTGTCCTTTTGATGTTGTAGGTACATAGATTTCATGTTTGATTGTGGTATATTTCATGTTTAACACTGTCAGATTTCATGTTTTGAGTTCATGGATTTCATGTTTGATTGTGGTCTATTTCATGTTTAACACTGTTAGATTTCATGTTTTGAGTTTAAAGTTTTCCTGTATATCTGCATTAGAGTTCATGTTTAGAATTTTTCCTTTTGATGTTGTAGGTACATAGATTTCATGTTTGATTGTGGTATATTTCATGTTTAACACTGTCAGATTTCATGTTTTGAGTTCATAGTTTTCATGTATATCTGCATTAGAATTTATGTTCCGAAATCGTCTTTTTCATGTTACAGGTACATTGATTTCA
>JAYMSW010000919.1:0-18827 GCA_036897725.1 Erodium texanum | reverse complement strand
TCGCTGTCTTCACAATCAATACGAAGGAGAGAAAGAAGAAGAGATCAATCGAGATGAGAGTGGGAGTGGGAGCAGCAGCCTGTTCGTGAAGGTGTACATGGAAGGCATTCCCATTGGGAGAAAGCTGAATCTGTTGGCCAACAATGGCTACCATGACTTGATCTCTACTATTCACTACATGTTCAACATCAACATTAACAGTACCATTCTCTGTAAGTTATTGTCCCAAGTTTTTAGGTGTATCGAGTTTGATGCATTTAGAGAGTTTTGTCTTGGACTTGCATTTAGAATTTCAAATTACTTGGATTTTAAGGATCGACATATATATATATGTTGTACTAAAATTGGATGTTGGGCGCATGCAGGGTCTGGGTATGGGGTAGATGGACATGGAAATGGGCACTATGATTTTGTGTTGACGTATCAAGACAAGGAAGGCGATTGGATGATGGTTGGGGATGTTCCTTGGCAGTAAGTTCTTACATCTCTGGTGTTGTTTTTAGTGTGATTGAGACTATGGAATTGTGTATTTTCGATCCTATTAGTATCTAAATTGATGTACTATTGTTGTTGGTGTGTAGGATGTTCTTGTCCACCGCTCAGAGGTTGAAGATCACAAGGCCTTTCTATGGATCCTGATAGTTGCCAAAACAGTACTTGCTTGCTTTCATGCCTAGTTTACTGGTAGAGTTGTTAATTAGTATATATTCATTATCGTAAATTAATTAATGTCAATCTCAATTGTCTCATCGATTTTACATGTTACGTCAAATATTACGAGTATATTTTTAAAATTATGACTTAATTTTACATACATGGATCTAAATGGATTTAGATTGTTAAACTTATATTTGTTAAAGTCCCATATCGAAAATATGTGGAGAAAATAAGTGATTAATAAGTATAATGAAAACCTTCACTTATCAGTATGAGCTTTTGGATTGGATAGGATTTTGACATGGTATCAGAGCTGATTGATTTGGGCCTGTGCTCTTGTGGGCCTCCCGTGCCTCAACCCCTATGTGGATTCCGATGCCTACTATGACCTATGTGCAAAGGGATAAGACCCACACATGAGGGGGAGTGACAAAGAAAATAAACTCACGTATAAAGATTAAGGTCACACTCAATTAACAAGGTTGATTTTTTAATTATAGAAACCTGATGACCTCTTTTACGATATCCACTCAAATATAAGTAATTGCATTTTAATAATTTATGGAGCGAATCACTTACTCCCTGATTCAAACTTCAAGCCAAAAGCTACTTATTCCCAGGATGCTAATGCATCTTAAAAAGCTACCCGTTTTGAAACTATACTGATTTGATCATAAATTGGAAACTCAAATTAAAAACTGAACTGATCTGAGTTGATCCATCCGTAACACGTGGCTTAAGCTATGTGAATTATTTGTTAAGTCGGTTGGGTTGATTTGCTGTCCGTAATAATTATATTAGTTGACTAATTAATTAAAACTAGTTTACATAAATGGTGTTCGATCAGCAAAGTCCAAGTTGGGCCCAGTATTAAGCAATCAGGCAAAGCACTGAAAATATCCGATGCGATAGTTCACGCGCGCGTATCAGAGACGCGTTACTGAAACCACCGTTGATGACGTTGTTTACCAACCCGAAACTGGTGGCTTTGATGGTTGACACGTCATCATTGAAACGACAAACCATCTCTTTGTAGCCTTGGGCATCTGCTACGTCATCCAGAATCCATTTTGAAAGCAATTATGGAGGCCTCTCGATTTATCAGCCCATAAAAGCCCAATGCCTTCTCTGCTGTCCCATTGTGACCCTTCCTTGTGATGGGTCTATTATATGGGCTTGCTTTGACGAATAGGGCCGAGTGGCTCCGTGTGGGTCCCACAGATCCAAAATCAGGTTTGATTACAACCGTTGGATGGACGAGCTTTTCCCAGATCTCCCTTCTAGTAATACGTCTATTATAAGCGTTATCATTTTGTTATGAAATAATTAAAAAAGTAGGGAGAACTTAAGAATGACAAACATGATAAGAGAGAACTTGTGAGAACAGAAAAGATGATAGTCTTATTACTTATAGAATTGTGTGATACATATCTTACAATGATCTCTATTTATAGGATAGAAAAGAGACACGATCTTAAAGGGACATAAACATAATCTTGAATGTGAAATAAAGAAGATTCAAATGTTTATAACTTACACAATTAATACCATTAAAGAGTTCATCCAATTCAAACCTTTTTCATAACACATTTGAAATTATCATAATATTATCTGCAACTGGATCAGTTTTCTGGAAGATTTTATGAATATTCAGTTTTTATATGATCTAGAAGTACATATTTGAAATGAAATGCAAGTGAATAGCAAAACAATAAGCTGATTCTATTACAAGAAATCACTCAATTATTTGTTACTGCACACAGTTACAAGAAACAATAATACTCTCTCAGACCATCTGGACAGTGAACAAGCAAAACTCAACCAAGCTCTCTTGTTCTGTCAAGTGGATCTCATCCTCAGTAATCAAATGTAAAAAATAAATAGAACTTTCAACTATAATTTCAACATTCACAGAAGCAATGCAATGCAATATATATGTATTTACTATTTTACCTAGGCTGCAACAAGTTACCTCTGTCCCGAACATCCAGAGTTCTCAACTCATCCGATAAATGGTAACAATCTGAACCATGCCCCGGGAAGATTTTCTCCGCCAGAGGCCCGCAAGCCTCCGGAGAAACCAACTCCGAGTAACCTCGAACATCGGTGCAGTTCCATGGAGATTCTGAAGTCACATTGAGAGTAATATTAGATAAGCATATGTTCACAAACTCATCTCCAGCAATACCCTCAAGCAGCCCAGCATATGTAATATTTTCTCCAGTAACATCCTTTATTGTAACCCGCTCTATTACCGGGAGGGCGTTTTTGTCATAACCTTCATCGGGGTGCTCCCCGTATAGCCCTGTGAATCTTATACCTATTTTTACATCTGTCAATGTCACGTTTGATATGTAGATGTTCCTGACATAACCTCCCCTTCCAGGGGAAGTTTTTATTCTGATGGCAGTCTTGGAGCCGAAGAATAGGAGGTTTTGGGCGTGAACTTCAGATACGCCTCCGGACATCTCGCTTCCAATGGCGATTCCTGCACTTGTTCGGCTTTGACCGGTGAGTCTGTTGATGATGATGTTTGTAGTGGGACGGGCGTATTTGATTCCATACTCATCCCACCCGCTTTTGATGGCTATGAGATCATCACCGGTGCTGATGTAACAGTCCTCGATGCATACATCATCAGATGAGTCTGGATGCAAGCATATAAATGGGCCAGATACTTCATCATTTTCAAACCATTAGTTGAAAAAAGAAAACAAAAAGAGGTGATGCAGCTGGTGAGAATAAAAGCACATTTTCTTTTTGTGGAGAGCGAACAAATAAAGATGAAGTTAACAATATCAACTCTAAGCCGATCTAACAAGTGAAGAAACCGACCGTGAAGAATCTATAATCTTTTCTGATTTTAAATTTGGGATAACCTCACTCAAATACCCTTAAGTATCCACCTTTCTCAATCAACTACCTCCAAGTTTAAAAAGTTTCCCCTAATTTTTTATAGTCTAAATCCACCTCAATTCCGTCAATTTTGGGTTTGAAATGACGAACATACCCTTATTATTTTTTGCATGAGGGTGTTTTCTTCATTCCACACCCAAAATTGACGAAATTGAGACTAAAAAACTTAAGGGGGTTATCAAAAACTTTTTAAACTAGGGGGTAGTTAGTTGAGAATGGTATAGGGGTAGCTGAATGAGATAATCCCTTTAAATTTTGGGTAAACCAGCTGCTAAGTGGGTCAGAACCTGAAACCTTAACCTTGCACCATCCATCCCCAAAAGGCCTATTTTGGCGATTTAAGGGACATGAATATATAACTATAATCTTCAAATTCACTCATAAGTTTGGAGTTCAATAAAAATCAGCTCATTTTATTGGAAATAATACCCCCAAGAACTGGAACTTTGTTGCTTTGAAGGTTAGGTTATCTGAAACCCAAACTGCAATAATGTTTATTATTCATCCATTGCCGATAAAGCTCACCTGGATCAATCCCATCTGTGTTGGGTGAATCGAGTGGAGCAAGGATTGTGACATTCTGAACTATTACCTGGCTGTTCACCCAGAAAAAAAAAAAACATATAAGCTCTACTTTAACACAGCTAAAATGTTGATGAGAACAATGGGAGTTCCACAGACAAGGGAGAAAATTGCAATTTAATCCTTTGGAAGGGTACAAACCTGCAATATACTGGGTGGATGGTCCAAAATGGTGAATTCAAAAAGGTGAGGTTTGAGATGACAACATCAGTTGAGTTCATCAATTCAACCAGATGAGGACGGGTGTAGTTCAGCGTTCCATTATGGAACCAGTTCCACCAAACACTACCCTGACCATCAATAGTCCCATTTTCACCTACAAAAACAACTGTATCATTAAAACAACGAACATGCATATCGAAGATGATTCTCCATCAATAATTGATTTGGTCAATTATGAGTATTAACCTTGAGGTCAAGAGTTCAAGTCATGGTGGAGTATAAAACTTAATTTAAAAATATTTTTCTGATAAAAAAAAGAAGACGATTCTCCATCAGCAACAATACAATGCCTACCTGTTATAATAACATCTGTCAAATTGCGGCCGTAAATAAGGCTTCTGTGCCTCCCACCAGGCAACTCTCTACCTCTGCCATAAGATGGTAAAGGATCAACAACTGGCCAATCATTAGAATCCTGAAATAATGCAGGATATAAAAATAAATATTAGATCATAAAATGTAAGTCAATGGCCTCATGGCAAATAAGATTAATTTAGTTTGATTTTGTGCATGTTTATAATACTTCATTTGCTCTACAGAAGCATATCTTGAGAGAAGAAATTTTAAAGTGGGCTTTCAAGTTCCCATATTTTAATTGCTAGATTGGAATATAACTATCACATTAAGAATGAAAACATAGGCAATGGCATAACTGATAGAACAGGTGGTTTTGAATGAAATATATAATGATCATTTTGATGATGTAATGAGAGCTCACCATTGATCCAAGAATGACAGCATCTTTATCTAACCATAAAGTGAGATGACTGACAAGATCAAAGCTTCCGGTCAACCACCGCCCAGCGGGAACAAAAAGCTTGGCCCCGCCTTTGTCAGTAAAAGAGTTGAGATAGAAGATGGCATTCTGAAAGGCTTTCGTGTTGAGAGTGACCCCATCCCCAACAGCACCAAATTCGGTAATTGTGACGCTGTGAGGCCTAACTTGGTTTGTGTGGGTCTGTTTGCAACTTGAGTCGCCATTGACAGTCCATGGACCATCACTCAAAAATGTTAGCACCAAAAGCACATTCACCACCTGAAAGGCAACATTTTCAAGTGTTGATTAATAGCATAACACCACAAGTCTTAACGGACGTGACTGTAAGATGGTATTGATCTGATGCATTTCTGATTAATCACTCGGAATCTATGAATCGATATATGGTTATTCTACTTTCTACAATCAAACCAATAATTTTGCATATAGAACCCCTTGCCAAAATGGAAAGATGCAATTTACTACTTGGGATCTAGTTCTAAAGGCCAACCCAGATTCAATTGAGATATGTTTCAATGATGAAATAAATGAAAAAAAACTGCAATTTTCCATGTCAAGAATGATGGGAAGACCAAGAACATGTACAAACAACAACAACAAAATGTGTAAAAAAAATTAGAAGCCAGCCCAGCAGCCAAAAGATAAAGTTCAATCAGATCCCTAAAGCTAGAGACATGGTTTTCAATTGCAGCATCAAACAGAAAAGTAGAAATCTTCAAGATGGTGATTGAGGGAGGAATCAGGTGGTGAATTATCAGAGACAGAAGCACATTAATGAATCCTTTGGGGATCTACAAACAGGCAGCAAAGCAATGCAAGAGGGTCTGATTCAAAATCAAGGAGCACTCACAGTGAGAGAGGTCTTCATATGACAGAGATCTGATCTGAAACTTTTTCTAGGAGCCCAAACGCCAAATGGGTTGTTGTGTCCGGTGAAGATCTCGGCGAGCAGAGCAGAGAAGGAGGAGCACGGAAGATGTAAGAAGAATCAGAGGTATGGAGAGAGTGGTGTTAGCTGTTAAGAGGCAGAGAAAGAGAGAGGCAACCCCACAGAAGGAAAATGATTGACAGAGACTGTTGATGCCCGCCAAAAATCATGCAGTAGGTCCCTCTGTCGTGCTCTTGTCTTCTTCTCCAATTCGATTCATTGCTGCTCCACCTTCTTCGTCTACTGCATTCAATCTGTAAAATACCCAATTATTGGATTTGAAATTGAGATTAAATAAACAAAAACCCAGATCAGAATCGGGGATGGGTCGAGCCAATCAGTAACAGAAACAGAAGAAGGGTGGTGTGTGTTGGTTTGGCGTGACTCTGTGACGATCCTTTTTAGTACCTTTTCTTACTGGTTTTCTGGGAAAGAGAGAGATGGGCGTGTCAGTGAGTCTCTCTCGATTCTCATGTGACCACCCAGCCTGAGCCAGCTCGCTCCAGCCCAATTTTCACCTACTAATTGTAGCACTCCAATCCTCATAAATTAAATAAAACAATATAATCTAATTTTAATCATCTTCCATAAGCACTTTATATATAGAATTGAAATATTTAATTCGTGATTTAAACTCAACCAACCAACCAACCATCAAATCAAAACTCTTTCCCTCCTCCCTTCTTTTTGCTAGTGTTTGTTTAGTGCTTACCAGCAAGAGCTCAGCTGCAATGGTGGTGGTGGTGGTGGTACGGCCCACAGAAATATACAGGAAAAGCAAGGCTCTGAAGCAGCAATCAGATTGGGCCTTCAGTTCCCAAAATGGTGCAGAGAGATTGCTGAGAAAAGGTCGCAACTTTGGAGAAGATCAATGATGTGTTATACGAAATGGGTGGTGGGTAAATAAATTCCCAGTTCCCATATCATATCACACTCCATCGTTTCTCTCGTCTCATGTTCTTTCCGGAGATGAGTTCTTCAGATCAGATCCGATCATGTGAGAGGAGGGGACCACTTCCAGGCTCCTCCTGATTCCTGACTTCACCTCTTTCTCTTACACCTTTGACCCATCATTGTGGATACCACCACTTTCACTTGAATGTCCATGACACTGCACCCCATTCTTGTTCAAGACAAGAAGAAACTGTTAGAAATGTAATAACTAAAAAGTAGATATTTTAATCATTGAGTTCCATTCAATATATATATATATATAATTTGATTATAACTTTTAACTCGATTGATGGGTTTAATCTTAATTAAGATTTACACGTAGAAGTTCAATTTTACCTATCTATTGACCATGAAAAATGTATTATACATAAAATAATAATGATAATACTTAGATTGTTTCTTTTTATTATGAAAACTGATGTAATATATGTAACTCAATTTGGAAAAGTTACAAACTTGGTCCATTAAGCATCTTCTAATATCCCATTTGTCAGTTTTTTTTTTTTTTATAGCAAAAGAAGGTTTAAGAAAGGGAAAGTTCAACTAACAGTAATGAGGATGAGTTGGTTAGGTTGCAGCTTTTTGCATATTTAGTACAAACCAACATTTACATTTCAAACTAACACCAGTATATGTTTCTGTTGTCTTCTATAATTAACAATATTAATGTATGATGCTGTCCACTTGTTGTAAGTTGCAACAACAATATTAATTAATTTTCATGTTTTTATGTCACCATCTCTTTCTAGACCAGTCACCATCAAACACAAGGACAATATTAAAGTGGTCAAATTGATAACTTAATTGCACATAATTATTTTTAAATTGAAAGCTAAGTTAGAACTTAGATGTTTTTTTTTTTTTGGAGATAAACAGAAATTTCAGTCCTACATCTATATTAGCTTATCACTAGATAAATGTTATAAGATCCTGTTTCTATAGCCTATAGGTTTGAATTGAATGTTTAGATGGAACAAAAAAGTACATAAAAGGGGTGAGGTGGAATCCAAGGTTGTCCGAACCAAACTCTCTTTCAAAGGAAAGTCACAGGTCATATACGTGCAATAGGAAGTATCCTATGTCATTCTTATATTAGCATTCCAAGCTACATCACTTCACAACTACATCCACAGCTAGTTCCATCATATTTGAAACATGCTCCAAATTATAGGTAAAGTAGTTTGTATTTACTAGACGTAAAATTTATTTGGACTGAACTGTCTTTTAATTGTTGAGACCCACCTGATATATACTTAACTCTGTTTTAAATAAAATTTATATGGTAATATTACTAATTTGGTTTGATCCGCATGATAAATATTTAATCCTACAAAACATGTTTAGAACAAATAAGAGAACGTGACCAGTATTTTATGTTTAACATGAGAACGTATTCTTCATCACTACTGAAATCGATTCACTGCACAAAGTTTCATTTGTTAGTCTTGTTATTTCCTCTGTTTTAATGATGTACAGTTGAAAAAACATCAAATGTTCATGGCCTGTATGCCATAGAAATTTTACTCTACAACAAAATTAAGACTCATATGTACTGTCTTTGAATTGTATGAAGCTCTCATGTTATACTTCCCGCCACCTATGCTATGCTGATTCTATGCACTGGCTTGAGGTCTGGTCACTGATGCAGATGACTCCACAGCACCAACTGGATTGGATTTTTTTATTGCCTTTACTATTTGTGACTAATTTTCCCTTTTGTGCTTCCTCTTGATCCTTCTTTACCAGTACAGGTTTAAACTGAGTGAAAAAAAATTCACACAAAAGAATAGTTAATAACAGGTTAAGGTTGAATGTACAGATTTATGCAGCATGTTATGTTAGAGCCATGTTAACTTGTAAGTTAATAACAGATTGACCTGTATATATGAACCTGGTATACGGCATATATGACGTTTCTTCTTATCTGTGCCATCATCTCCAAGAAGAGGTTATACTCAATCAGTGGAACCCGCTGTGCATATCCACGTAGGCCTACAGCTTGCTGAACAAATTTAAGTGCTTGCAAGTGTTCCTTCCACAGGCGGTCTATATTGCTCAGAATCAAGAATCTTTCTGCTTCCTTCATCAATCCAGGTGCTTCATTCTCCACAACATCCTAAAACATCAAAACATGAAGAAAGACATCTGAATAATTTTTAGGAAATCACGAACATCTGAAACTATAATTGCGCTAAACCAAGGGCTAGCTGCGGTCATTATTGCTTTGAGAAATGAAAAATGATAGCCCAATACAATTTATTGGCATGTTTTCAATTAAGCAAATTCTCTCATTGGCTGTCAAATTAGTATACTCACCCTCTTTTTCATATATGCTTCACGACCACAAAGACAAAGGTAATCTTGCAGATCCTCATAACTCGAACACTTGCTTTTTAATAAATCTGGAGTCAAATCATTCAACAGATAGCAGAACCTAAAAATATGACATTTATATCAGCAGAGTTCTACTAAAACAAGAAACCCTGTAATAAAAATGTTACATCAATCTTACAAGTAACAGAAGCGCAATCAACAAACAGGATATTTTCATTTTTAGTACTTGGAGAATGAGTTCATTCATTGGAGTACAGAAATTCCAGAAATAACTACCTTCAAACTGACAGAGTAGGCAAAATTTGAGAATTTCATTGATCTGTAATTTTCTAAGGGCTCGTTAGTTCTATAAGGGGCATCTAACATTATGTCATGCTCTTAATACATTTCTAGAAGTGCCACTAGGCATTATCTATTAGAGGCTCTATGAGGGTGAAGAGTGATAGTAATCACACAAGTTCAACTTATAACTTAAAATGTATTTATAAGAATTTGAAGATTAGAGGTATACAGATATATCCATATTATACCATAACCTGTGCCTTAACTCCGTCAAGTATTGAAATATTAAACAGATAATTGAAAGGGTGCCTCTTACTGCTGAACTTTTGAAACAAGCTTTTGAAGATCCCAGCTTTCCTTTGGCATATCAGAGCTGATATTTGCCTACTCATGATACAAGTTAAAGTTTGTGAAATGCTCCAGACATGCTTAGTAATGTACAGGGAACTAATGGTGCTGTTTTAGTCAACAAAGTTAGCAAAAGGTTTACCTCTAATATGTCACCCATTGTAAGTTCAGCATATTCAAGAAGAAGAGATTGGAGATTGTCAGACTGAAGAGCTCGTCTTCTCTCTGTATACACACGATCTCTTTGACTGTTCAATACTTCATCATACTCAAATAATTGCTTCCTAATATCAAAAAAGTAATTCTCGACTTTCCTCTGAGCTTCATCTAGTGCTTTAGTCAGCATCTTGGACTCAATTGGTAGGTCTTCAAGCCTAAAAGCTCTCATCAAATCCTACAAATTGCAGAGACAAAAATATCTCAATAGGAGAGCACTAAGACTAGGTAACTGTCATCATAGTTAATACCTGAATACGGTCTCCACCAAAAATCCGGAATAGGTTATCTTCAAGACTTAGGAAGAAGCGGGAACTTCCTGAATCCCCTTGGCGGCCACTTCGGCCATGCAGCTGCACAAATACCAATGCAAAAAGAAGTCTTATTCAACCCGAAAATGTAAAGAAAAAACAATGAGCAAGATGCAAGATATAAACAGTTAAATTTGCCAGTTTGAATCCTTTTAAGTATAACCATGTCTGAAACATGAACCTGATTGTCAATTCGGCGTGATTCATGCTGTTCTGTCCCCACCACATGAAGGCCGCCAGCTGAAACAACCTGCAGTTAAATAGAAACAAAAGAAACAACGATTAATAGTAAGAGACAATAGAAATAGCAATTAGTAGTAACCAAACTAAACTATACTAACCTTCTTTTTTTCTTCCTGGGTGTAGAGCTTAAATTCTTTGACAGTTTCCAGAAAAGCACTCCACAGCTAAGCTATGACTTCATCCTGAGCAGGGCCCTATAGATACATTGACATTACCACTAAAACAGAGTATTATATAGTTGAGGTATTCATCTTCGAAGAGAAAACAAATAAGATACATGACAAAAAAAAAAATGTGAAAGCATGCCTTCTGACAGTATAATGCTACAATTTATCTTTTATTTTGATCTATTACAACTTATAAACTGCTACAATTTGCAGAAATTTACCTTTTCACAACAGTAAGATAGACGCTCCTCTGCTTCAAGCTCAGTTAGTTTTCTCTGACCCCATTCTTTGACGGCTAACTGTACAGCTTGCTCAGCCAGTTTGGTATTCTCACTGGATAGTTTGCATGGTAATAAACTTTCATTTACCTGAAAAAACATATAATGCTCAGTTCCAGGATAAGAGAATTTCAGAGTATGGTATATGCAAAATGAAAACAAATTTCCTATACCAAAACCAAACCTTCCAGATCTTCTCTTGAGGAAGCTTCTTCACAGAAAATACTCCTTCCATTAGCTTAACAACTCTGTCATATGCAATATCACTTTAGTGATAATCCAATCCATAGCTTCCAACATGAAAAACGGCTTCTTCCCTTCTAACCCAGCCAATTTTCAATAATTGGAACCAAAATGAAGGGATAGGATATAGGAGTAAAAAGACTAAGAGGTCAATCACAATGTTGAAAAGTATAACAGTAGATAAATTGCTAATGAAATTGTAAAATTCTCCATGTTCATAAAAAAATCATATAAAAATCCATCCGAACACAAAACAATTCAAATTTTCCAAAAGGAATTATAAATTATAAATATGGAATTGAACATTTCAAGCATAGAAACTTGGAGGCTGAACCAAGGATTAATACCAGCTAAACTGTAGAAACAACCAATTATTATGGAATCGTGGACGATACTTTGGCATGAGCATCTCATGTAACTTTAACCTTGCTATAAATTCTGCATTACCACCCAGTAATATATCTGTTCCGCGACCTGCCATATTGGTGGCAATCGTCACAGCTCCAAGACGACCACTTTGCGCCACAATTTCTGCTGCTCTTTCCACATTCTCTGGTTTTGCATTGAGGACCTTCAAAGAAAATGGTATATTGTCTTACCAAATTTCTAAAAAGAAAGATAACTTCTCACGTTGGTTTGGTTTTAGGGCGACATATAGGAGTTATATTATTATTAGCAAAAAAAAACGATTGCAGTGGAAAAAAAAACCCAAAGAAAAATATACATCAATTCACTATAGAGTTAAGTTCAGAATCTGCATCAATGAAAGCTGATAAAAGAACAGAAAGTAACCTCATGAGGGATTCCAGCTTCTTTCAACTGTTCAGACAATGAATCACTCTGTTCCACACTAGTTGTGCCAACAAGCACAGGGCGACCTGTCTTGTGCATTCCAGAAATTTCCACTACAACTGCACGCCACTTTCCAGTAGTTGCCCTGAAAATTACGTTGTACTCATTCTGAGAAGGAAGTTTAAGAGATATATAGGATGGTTGAAGAACAATAAAAGCAAGTTTTATAGACTATCAAACCACATTACAGGTTTAATGACAACTACCAATGCCATAATTTAGCAAACCTTTCTTATCATGGCCTTATTTGTAGGCACAATTGTAACTTTAAGTTTATATATGGTCTCAAATTCTGTGCTTTCAGTTGCTGCCGTACCAGTCATTCCACAGAGTTTTGGGAACTGTAACATTGCACATAAATCAGACAACACAGGTTGAGGAAGTATGATGATTAATCATGAGTTGAAAAATGGCAAGACAGAAACCTGAAGAAAGAAGTTCTGGTAACTAATTGAAGCTAGTGTCACAGTTTCGTTTTGAATGGGCAAACCTTCTTTTGCTTCAACTGCCTGGTGAAGGCCATCGCTCCATCTCCTCCCCTACCATAGTAAATAAGAGACAAAACTGTTAGCTTTCATACTTTAAACCAGTAATAGAGATATCTGTATGTACATCTAATCTTCAGATTCTCAAGATAATCGTTCACGTAGCTCATTCTGTTGGGTACACATAAAATTAAACCAAAAAACTATACGTGAAAGTTTGATTTACAAATTCTTGTATAATAGTCATTCTTAAATTAGTACAATGAAAATGTAAAATATTATAGTTAATATGGATTAAGGACCAAAAGAGTACAGACGTAAAAGTTGTTAACGAGTTGTGTTATTTGTTTAATTCTTACGAATTTGCAGGATTTCAGGAACAAACAGACGAGCTCCCTTAACATGAGTTAAAACTCAGCCAGACTGTACAGTAGTGGTAAGAAGAGAGAAGTTTCCCTTTCAACTTAGGAAGCACAAGCAACCAGATCAAATAAGGTGATGTCTGCAGGAAGTTGTTTAGGGTTTGTGGTAAACGACAAAACAATGAATCTATGCTCTTGGCAATAACACAAAGAATAAATTTCTGCAGCAGTTTTCTTCCTTGAGTGCAGAACCTAGACAAGAAGAATTACCTGCACAACTGGACCAGTAAACTCATCCACGATAAGGACCTCTTTGCCACGGATTATATAGTTAACATCTCTAAGAAATAACTCTTTTGCTTTTATTGCATTCACAAGAAATGATGCCCACTGTTCCCGGGGATCATACAAATCTTTTGTATCCAGAATCTCCTCTGCATCCTCATAACCCTATTCTGTCAGTAGAACCAATTTTTGTTTCTCATCAACCTGCAGAAACAACCTCAGTAAGGGAGGGAGAGTGGAGGATTGCGATTCCCTATCACATAGCTAAGCTATTTCAGTTTAATTCTTACAGTGTAATGTATATCTCGCTCAAAGGCAGCAGCTACTTTGGCAGCTCTATAGTAGCGGTCACTAGGTTTTCCTGCAGGTCCAGATATGATGAGAGGAGTTCTTGCTTCATCAATAAGGATGGAATCGACCTCATCAATTACACAGTAATTAAAGACTCTCATAACAAGCTCTTCAACACTCTGTACATAGCAGAGTATACGTTCAGCTAGCATACAAAAAGAAAAATTATTGAATGTACAGCAATAACTGAAATTAGATTATACCAAATAAACTCAGAGCATAAATCAAGAATTACTTTCCGTGGCAAGATTGTCTCTCAAGAAATCAAAACCAAGCTCACTATTGGTGACATCACATACATAATGTCACATAAGTAATTTTCCCTTCTTTGTTCACTTGTCATATTCTCTGCCAACATATACCAGTCATTAGGTTCAGTGCCAATCAAAATTCAAAAGTCAATGTTTAAATGCAATACAATGGTGTGTGTATAAATCAAGCCAAAACATAAAGCTACAGTTCTACAGCTCAATGAAAAGTAACTAACTTGCAGACCTAAAATGAATACCTGGAAAGTATACCATGATAACTATCAAAATCGGAAAAAAGTGGATAGACAGATAGCACAAATACAAATGAAATAAGATACTGACAAGGGTAGGGAAGAAGAGCCAATAGATTGGTAGATAAATTGCAAGAAGAGTGATAACCAGAACCAGAACCAGAACCAGAACCATTTTCATGGTAATGGGTACTTCAGAACAAGATCAGTGACGCCACATCAAGTGTAAATACAAAGAGGAAAAAGAATTTAACAAAAGGGCATATATTCTGAAACTGCCATTTAAATGTGTGTGGGTATTTATCCATCGGGACAGTACAGCTAAACATTGAAGGAAAATGGGCGGCAAATAAAACAATAAAAGCTGATGCAACAGAACGAGACATACGCTGGATTAAGCCAACCTTCAATCCGAGGAAGCGAGGAACCTGACCAACCCATTCACAATCGCGCCGGGCCAGATAATCGTTCACAGTAACGACATGAACTCCTTCCCACTTAATGCATTCAGATAAGCTGGTAAAATAGCCACAAGGGTCTTTCCTTCTCCAGTCCTCATTTAAGCTATTTCTGCCTTATGAAGAACCATGCCACCTACTCTACCAATATGAGCTAAGAAACTTAATCTGACAACAAACACAACCTCCCTCTACCCACTATCTTTTTTCTTTTTATTACTGAACAAAATTCATACAGATACAAACAGATTCAGTTCACTGGTTATGCTAAGTCAATGTCAGTCAACATATGGAAGGAACACAAGTACAAAAAGCTTACCAATCAACTGGACATCAAAGGGTCGAAGCCCTAGAACCCTTTTGGAAGCTTCCCTAGCAACAGCAAATGCTTCCTGCAATGCAATTGAAGTTCTAAATTGCTTCCAATTTTGATATTGATTTGAAGCAAACAAAATTGAACTTAACAAGAAAACATACAGGTAAAATGGAGTCAAGAGATTCGCCTTGGACTTGAACTCGTTCCTGGAAGAGTGAAATCTTGTCCCTGAGCTCCGAATTGGACAAGGCAGCGATATCCGCTTCCAAGCTATTGATGAGAGCAACAGTTTGGGCGTATTGTTGTCTTGTCGACTCTCCATTGTCACTTTTTTGGAAAATTCCACCCAGAAGTCCTCCCAACGATGCCGAAACAGCCACATTCCTTCTACTTCTGGTTTTCGATTCGGAACCAGCCAATTGTTGAGGAAATTTTCTACTCCCGCCGCAGCCGGAAGCAGATAGAGACGAGCATCTGGGACTGGGAAAGAGAAGACGGCGGTGATGGTTTGGGATCGAAGCCAACGGCGAAATAGAGTAACACTGTGAATCGCACAGCAGTGACACCATTTTCACCGAAGACGCACCTCGTTTGGCTTCTTCTTGCTAGACCCACTCGCTAGCTCTCGAGGCTCAAGCAGCCATGGGCTTCTTCTTGCTAGACCCGCTCGCTAGCTCTCGAGGCTCAACCGCTCAAGCAGCCATGGCTTGCTTGCGTATAAGCTGGTGGCAATCGAACTGGTGACGTGTTATATATCGACAATCGACTTCGGATTTAATTACTCTTTTTTCATTAATATTTTCAATAAATCAATTTAATTAAATTACATCTTAAAATACCGTTGCATTCAAGAAAAGCATAAACAACTTGGAACAGAATAGAAACAGAGCAGAGTCTGATCAAGAAAGAAGATTCTTTATTGCTCTGTTTTGGATTTAACTTTCAATGAAAAAAAAAAGAACAACCAAAACAATAGAACTTCAAAATCTGTCAACTACAATTCAGGAAATTCTGAGAGAGATCTGTATGTGATCACCATCTAAAATCCATAATACCCAAAACTAAATCTCTCTTACACATAAATATGACGACAAAAATGTCAATGGAAGACACGAAAAGATGGCCCTTTCTGGGATTTCCTCTTAGCTGGGTTCTGGAGGTACCACTTTCAAGCTACGCATCCACTCACAGAAACTAGGATCATCGAAGCTGATAAAGCTGCTCTTGAGCTTTGCACGCTGCTCGGCTGTCAAAGACCGAAGCTGTGGGAACCTAGCTTCCTGCATTCAGTTTTCCAAATATTAGCATCACAAGACAATTATAGCTATATCTTACATTAACAACTTAGTTCTGCATCATAATGTAATATACTGTACTGGGTTTAGGAGAAAATTGAGTCTTTTCATGTTACCTGCTCATAAGGAGGATCTTTGTGTGCTGGTATCAGCCGAGAAACAAAATATCTTGCCTGAGAACTCCCCTCCTGTTACATTTCTCAACCATTACATTCCTTTCAATAAATAATTAGATATAAGAACAACATGCATTGCAAAATAATAATAGTATGGAACCCAACCTTGAAAGCAAGTATCCTAGGAGCTGGAAATCGCAATTCAGTGAGTTCTTCAGCTAATGTTCTGCAAGCTGCTAAAGCTGCTGCACTTTTTCCTTCATCAGCAGCAAGTTCAGCGCCCTAATTGCCAGTAGATATATAAGTTGATGTCAACTCAGTAGAAAAAAAGGGGAAAAAGAAAAGATGTGGTGTAGTGTGTAGGAAGAACTCATCTACAATAAGAACAGTTCATGATTTTTAGCGCACACATTATGCCCTCAAACACAAACAACCAAGAGGTCATAGATCTGCATATAAATTTGAATGATTTCTTGTCCCACAAACACACACCCCCAAACAACAAAAATGAATTAAGATTTAGGGTGTACTTGATTTGTTCCTTTAAAACCATATTCTACTATTTCCTTCTCCCTCAAAGTGTTGATATGAGTTAACTACATGTTTGAACTATGAGGGGCCCTTCTATCCATGTAACTGAGAGAAGCACACTAATTGCATGTTCAATTAACAAATGTCCTCACAGACTGAAAAAAATTAACTGCAAAAGTGAAGTGTACACACAGAGCAGTGGAGGTTTGGAAATCATGACAGAAAAACAAGTTCACAAACATCTTTTGCAGCCCGAAATAGATGTGATGGAAAAAAAACAGCAAGAAGAAGAAGCTAAATGACATACCAACCAAATGAAGACATCTGTACCATGGTCAAGAACTACAGCTGCATCAGACTGCATAGCAAGGTCATGAGCTGGCAGTTCCTCAAAAGTGCCCCCCTCCCGGTGCATCAGACAACGAGGTGCTACCATACGGAGTGACAGATCGAAAGATGCATTCAAAAACAGATTCCTCAATACAGATCTCTCGTCTTCATGGCCCACAATGCTTCCCAGTAATGGACCCCTTCGGAGATGAAATAGTAACTCTGGTAATAAGGACAGCTCCTTGGGAAACTTATGAAGCTTTGACTTTGGTAAGGGTGACCCAAATTTCAAAGCGATGTCTTTAACTCTCTCATCTATTGTCGTTCGCATATCAATTGCATCACTATGATTTTTGGCATGTAAAAGAGTCCTCTTGGCTATAAGGATAGCTGCCACTTCATCTTGAACACTCTCAAGATATGCCGAAACACTATCCACAGTTGGCAATCTGACAGTGATAACTCTTGAAATGTCAGCCTGGTAAACATTTGAATACTGAACTGCAAACTGAAAATAAACACAATCGCTCTTGATGTCCCCCTTCGTTTCCACTGAGAGAGCGAAGCTCTGTGTTTCTTCAATACTCAGCATCCGAATAGAGAGAGAGTTATCATTCTTGAAATTTTCATGTGTGTCAGTATGCGCCTCTTCACCAGGACCCACAACTTGAGTTATAAGAATATCATCAGAACATCTTATTTCCAGCAAACCATGAGAACCTGTTGCCCTGCTGGATGCCCTCTGCAAGTTCACACCAAAAGCCTCTCCAAAGTCATCATGAAGAACCAAGACACCACCAGAAGCCTTGGCAAGAGGCTGCAAAACAGGAACTCTGACAGGACATGTTCCAGCAACCAGAATGTCCACCACAGTATTGTGCTGATGAGCCTCATGACCAAGTTGCTCCATCCATTTCAATGCTGTCTTTTCCATATGAGGATAGTTTGGGTGACTCAAATTGTGAGGGACTGATCCAGGGCCATAAGTATTAGGTCCACCAGCACACACAATAATCCTGCTATTACCTCCTGCCCTTTTAACCACACCCCTAGACATTTCTGCAGAGGGGCCCTGAATTATGGCCATAGCAACTTCAACTGCTGTGCCCAGACAGCGGTCTCTTGAAGCTTCTGGAATGTTCAATTTGTATGGCCTCAGAGATGAGACTATGGCATGAGCGACAGGGAGTGAAGCATGAATAGCTGACAAGTATATACCAGTTCCATATATCAAAGCTTTCAAGGATTCCTGCAATGGTGACTTGTCACCAGGAAGCACATCTGCAGATGCAACAGATTCCTCTGAAAAATCAAAGACTGATACTGTGCGGCCATACAATATGATTCCAATTCTTGTAGTCGGGGGTAGTGAATCAAGAAATGCATGCAAGGAGCTTTGCAAATGTTGGGTGTGTGGTTCATCTAGACATTCATCTATGACAAGAACAATCGGTGCAGACATTCTTGAATCAGAAACTGGGATGA
>JAYMSW010000918.1:0-18829 GCA_036897725.1 Erodium texanum | reverse complement strand
CTAACGGAGTTTCATCTCAAAATTAGTTTAACGTAACTATATGAGATAGACAAAGTAACACTATAAGTATGTAAAATTAGTCACTCTTACATTGTAACTTTTTGAAATTAACCCTTATTATAATTATTGACACTGCCATTGTTTCATCTTCAACGCCGAGTCAATCAAGGTTAGATGAAAAGGAGGTCGTAAAATTGAACGAAGAAAGTGATTTACGACTGGTGAATACATGGTCAAATATCATATCTCTGAGTTTGTTCCATACTTCATTAATCTTGATATTGATCTCTTTTCTGACCATACAACAAGTAACAAAAATATATAATTATTTTCCATTTAGCAAACTAATTTTCAATATTATAGTCTATAAAACTATTTTCAACGATATGTGATTCGAAAATTAATCCAAGAATAAAAGAAATCATACCTTCTCAACCTTGCTAGTATATAGTGACAGACGAATATCAAAGAAATCGAAAATTAGAAGGGAATTTGAGACCTCAAATTCTCAAAAAATTATAAAAAACAAACTCCAACAACTCACTCGTTCAAGATAAGATACTGTTTACTTGGGCGACTCGGGATTCAATATCCTACGTCACCCGAACACTAAACTAGTTAGTTTTCTACCTTGACTTTCTAGAGTGGTGTAAGTTGTTCTTGACATTATATAGACTTATGGAGAGACCCTAAAAGACATAAATTTGAAAAGCCAAACATATGGAGATCAACTGTTTGGTAAACTTAGTGTCAGCGCCACCAAGCTGATTCACTGCAGCTTCAAACAAATCATGCCGCTCAAACCCATTTCTGAACACTAGGCCTGCATGACACCTCAGAGACTATGATTGATATAAAGCAAAACATAAACACTTGTATTCTTAACATCAAAACACCTGAAGTCTAGTCAAAGACAATCAGATCTCTTGATAATCAAGTCAACTTTCTTATTGGTCAAGTTATTACCATATATTAGTTTTCTTTTCAATAACAGGATATCCAACCTTTTCTTAACGGTTAAGAGGAATAAATTTAATAATAATTACAAAATTGACCACATATTATTCCTATGTGTACCAACAGCTACAGGTGCAGGTGGATAAAGATTACACATGTGTGTATTTCACTTCATGTCTTAATAATCACACAAAATGCAAATATAATATTACTTATCCACTTTGGCTTTATGCGGTGATCTTTATCAACTTATTTGTTGTTTTTCTCTCATGTCCCCACGAAGCACATGGTTTCAATTTCATTCGGCGCCGTAATAAAAACCATCAACCATTTTTAGTGCCTACGTGATATCATTCTTTGTCAAAACACACGAAAATCAATTAATCTCGTATTGAAGTATTTGAATTATGATCCTAAAATTAAAGTCCAAGTTTTTATAAACCTTTATCTTTCTCATTATTACAAGTTTTGCTTTCCTAAATTTTTGTTCAGCTATCTCAAATAGAAAAAATAGAGTCAAACAATATTAATAAACTATAGATCAAATAAAATTCTATATCAGACCTAGAATTTGTGATATGATTAACAAATGGTTTGGAGATTGTGGCGTGTACAACTTGAGTACGGGATAACAAATCAATGGTACACATTACAAACATCGAGTAGTTAATAAAGAGCATTTTCATTTACGGTCAATTTAATCATTTCTGTATTGACTTGTCCCATTGAAAAATAAATTCTCAATCCACATCCCTTATAAATAAGACTCACCTTTTCACTCTCACACTGATCAATTCAACACTACTAAGGTAGCCAGATTATATATCTTGTGTGATAAATTAAAGAAAAGAAAAATGAGCAGTCTACAGATGAGTTGGCCGGAACCAATAGTCCGCGTCCAATCCTTGTCGGATAGCGGCATAAACTCCATCCCGGAATGCTACATCCAGCCGGTCTCCGACAGGCCTTGTTTGAACGAAGACAACCTCGTCACTAAAAGCATCCCGGTCATCGACCTGGAGGGCGCATTTAGCGGGGACGAGGATGTCCGGCGGCGCGCGGTGGAGGCGTGCCGGGAGTGGGGGTTCTTCCAGGTGGTGAACCACGGGGTGAGCGAGGAGCTGATGGTGGCGGCGAGGGAGGCGTGGCACGACTTCTTTGCGCTGCCACTGGAGGCCAAGCAAGAGTACGCCAACGACCCTTGCACGTACGAAGGGTACGGGAGCCGGTTAGGGGTGGTCAAAGGAGCCAAACTGGACTGGAGCGACTATTTCTTTCTTCACGTCATGCCTCCCACTCTCAGGAACACCAACAAGTGGCCTTCTCATTCACCGTCCTTCAGGTTTTTTGTTTACAAACTAAACTCTCTAATAATCCTAATTTTTTTAACAAATGAAACCTTATATCAAAACAAGGGGTTGAATTATTTATTCAATATCAAAAAACACCTTTATGTTGGAATCATTTGAAATCAAACGCAGTCTGATCCCACTTAAAAATTTTAAGTTCTTTTGTACTTCAACACTGTTCTCACATATAGTTAGATTTTTATATGTCGATTATATTAAGACCTGATATTTATATATGATAAAAATAACAGACATATCATAGGTCAAATCAAATAAACTCTAATATTATGCTAAAGAAGAATTCAATTAAAAGTTCAAACTCATAGCTCAAGTCGTAATACTATCTTTAAAGTCTTTAGACAAGACATCTTAAGATGTTTACTTAAGATAAATTAGATAAATTAAGAAATAATTGATATTTTTGAAGATAATAATATTCAAATATATGTACATGAGAAATAAGATTTTAGTACTATATTAAAACATGACCCAATCAGAAAATTGAAACTAATAAATAGAAATCTTAATATACTGTCAATTACTTCCCATATCTTTACTGTTGAGATACATTTCAACAATGGTTCACTTGCAATAGATTTGGATATGTGAGAGCATGGAATATTATCATTATGAAGGTCTATAGCCACTGAGCATATGTTGATGTCGGCTGATAGTAGAAACCAAATATCCACTACTAAACTTCAAAATTTGATCATGCGTCATAACACACGTGGTACAGGAAATTGATAGAAGAATACGGTGAAGAGAGTGTGAAACTATGTGGAAAGTTGATGAAACTACTGTCCATAAACCTAGGCCTAGGAGAGGACTATCTCCTAAGAGCTTTCGGAGGAGAGGATAACATTGGGGCTTGCTTGAGGGCCAACTTCTATCCCAAGTGTCCCCAACCGGACCTTACCCTCGGCCTCTCCTCTCACTCCGACCCCGGCGGTCTCACCCTTCTCCTCCCGGACCCCAACGTGCCCGGCCTTCAAGTCCTCAAAGACGGTCATTGGGTCACCGTTAATCCCATTCCTAACGCTTTCATAGTCAACGTAGCCGATCAAATGCAGGTTTATTATCTCGATTTCTCTCTTGAAAAGTAATTCTTTTGAGTTTTTTAGATGATTATTAATTATGTTTTATGTGACATGTACGATCATTTAGGTGGTGAGTAACGGGATTTACAAAAGCGTGGAGCATAGGGTGATTGTGAATCCGATCAAGGAACGAGTCTCGTTGGCTTTGTTCTTAAACCCTAAAAGTGATTTTCCCATCGGACCTGCCAAGGAACTCATCTCCGACGACCGGGTGGCTCTCTATCCGACCATGACATTTGATGAATACAGACTTTATATCAGGACAAACGGTCCACGTGGTAAGGAACAAGTTGAATCCATAATCTCCCCGAAGATGATATGACTAGCTTCCACACTACACATCTATGTAATGTTGGTGGTTCCATCTATATAAGTACGCTGTTATAAGCACCCAAGTAAGTCTAGGGTGAAAAATAATTCCAAGGTTCTTGCATGCGAGAATCTCGGAAACATGTATCTTGATACATGTGACATAAATCTTGTGTGGATTTGATTATTGGTGTGAGATTAAAACATGTGCCAAATTCATGAAAGATGCCCATATAAAATCGAACTCAAGTGGTAATAATGTTTCTCCTTTCCGGTTGCATCTATATGGTACGTTTGGTTGTGTCAACTGAGGAAGCAAATTAAAATGCATTATTTGATGTAACGGAAGTGAAAAATGATGAAATTTGTTTTGCATGGTGCATGTTACTTTAAAGAACTTGTTTATGCTAGTTTAGAAATTAAACTCAATTATATGAATTTGGTGAGAAACTTTCACCTCTCTTTTTTCACTTTTGGTGAATAGCATAAAGAGAATTTTTGTACAAAATAAATTTTATACCTAAATCATTGATTACAAAGATTAAAATCGCCTCACATGTCAAATTTGCAGGGAATGTGGTGGTATTAATGTAAATATTGTAAAACTAAGTGTACATTTTGAAATCTATAGATGAGTTTTAATTTGTATTTAGATACGTCTGAAATTTATTTTCCGTTTATGTAACTTAATAAATATATTCAACATGTATTTTATTTCTCTCTACAAATTCAATCCAAGCCTCCATATCATAATAAAGTCCTATAGACATTAAGATTGGGAAGACACACAAGAACCGGAAAGCTTAACATAGTGATCCCTAACTCATCAAAATTTTCTGCCACACGAAGTCAATGTTTAAGTGAAGCGAGAAAAACTACTAATTAATCAACTTAAAGAGGATTTTGCTTTTCTCTAGTTAACCTACTTTACGTTTAATTTCGGGAAATTAGGTGTAATTAACATAACAATACCTGTTTCACTGTCGGCAAGACACAAAATGTTGCCAAACACCAAGAATTAGCAAGAAAAGATCAACGACTGTTTGGAGTTCTCCCAACCTTCGACCAGGGCGATTTAGGATAACACAAAATTCGCCGATATCATGTATGCTTTCACTATTTTACATGACATGATTATTGAGGATGAACAAATAACGTGTAAAAGACCTCATAGGGTTGAGGATGAATGACATGCTGTCCGACAACTCCGACGATCTAGTCCAACATTTATAACAAGTATTATACGGAGATTAGTTTCGATAAATATAGTTTGTGTCATTTGTACTGATTTATGTATTTTCCTGTTATTATGAATAAATTTTATGAGCTTAGAATACAAGTTCGTAAAAGCTTTTTTCCTAGTGGGTGTGTAAGTGTAGGGATAATAGGTTAATTTGTTCCTTTAGGTGGTGCTTGTAGTCAAACAAGAAATCTAGAAATTAACAAGGGCAAAAAAATATATCATCATATTCGTTTGAGTTAATGCTCTTAGTCATTGATTTTTCAACGAACAAATACCATTACCCTACATAATTTTATTAATTCATTGCAATTGCTTTGCCAACAACAAGCACGATAAATCACTACACGGTTTCTGTCCATGCTTAACGATGCTTATTATCTACAATTAAGGATTAATTGAGAATATAATATGTTATCACTTGCAACTGAAGATTAAATGAGAATATAATATGTTATCACAATGATCTTTCTTTTTTTCTTTTTTTGTAATTATCACAACGATCTTTGACTTAACATGTTATGGGGAAAATAATAACAATCGATGTTTAAATATAGCTTACTTCGATTAACTATCCAACTAGTAATGACACCATTATCCATCCTATCATATCACGACAACAAAAAAAGAACAAATATCAATAAAATTGCAACAACACAACAAGATAACTTTATTTAATTATTCCATTAGGCAATTTAACAGGGTTCTAAAACTATCGAGTATTCAGGAAAACTAGGGTATCGAGACTGAATAGTGAAACTTGATCCACACCGATAAATATCTATCAACAATGGCAGACCTCATTGAAAAATAAAAGAAAATAAAAATGTGTTGAACAATTACTAGTTCAAGATGATAAATGAGTGATTGTTAAGGTTCCAAGATTAGAAGGTGGGTATAGAAATGAAAACTAGGTTTTAACTTCTCTTTTTATGGGTTATAAAATATTAAGTTTAGGTTATCATACGTATGAGTTCAAGTCCGAACCCAAAATTGATATTTTGATACAAAAGATTAACATATTATATTGATATATGTATATTATATATTAATATAATATACAAAACAAGTTCTTCCTGGTACTCCTCTAGTACTTCTTTAATAGTTTCACCGAGTTTTGAGCGATCTTGAGTTTCAAAACACTGACAGTTAATAAGTAGCACTCATGAATAATACACTATGTTTTTGTTACAAATATTTGGTTTGCTTTAAAAACACATTTGAGATTACAAAAGCAACCAAATATTTCAAACAATGTTTTTATGTTCAACGGTGTTATTTCATATATCAGACACTCACTCCATAAGAAAACCTATTAAAACAAGAAATCGGACATGAGGGGTGATGATGGGCACGCTTTGAGATGGTTCCAAGGAAAGCTCATGAGACATGAAACATCATCTGTTTCTCTAGGAACAAGCATAATGTTTTGGTGCAAAACATGACCATTTTGATCAACCCTGACTCTCTTGAAAGCTCGAAAAACTGTTCTCGGGACTGTACCTCGTTTATGTTCGGCTCGGAATCAGATTCGAATTCTCTTACATTTGACTCAGATTCCTCAGAGAGCAGGCAGTGATTTTGGAGAGCTAGATTTTGTAACACTCGCCCGCTTCCGCAGTTCATCAGCAATTCCTTGGAGAAATCTTCTTTGGGCTTCAAACTTGAGCTTTAAGCTCTTTTGAACCTTCGGTTCCAAAAACAAGATACAGATATAAGATCAGTACGTAATTTGGTTCCTAAATGATCTTGTCTATGAATTTATTGTACCTCGTGTTGTTCATCACTCATTTGGCATTCCTTGAGTTGAGCAGCACTGTCAATATTAAATATTCAAATAACACTACAATAAAGATGTAATATTGATTATTTTTTTTAATGTAAGAACCTGAGAAAAAATAACAATGACTCATTGACTCACGATGTTCCGCTGAAGTTAGGCAGTATTTTTGAAATACTTCTTTCAAACTTGTTTTCTGCAGAAAATAGTAAGGAAAACATGAACTAATATGTAATAATATTATTAGAGGGAGATATGAGGTTTTAAAACTTACTGCTGCTACATTCTGGAATAAACTTTGAGATCCTATACTTCTGAAATTCAAGAAAAATATATTAAGCAAATCATGCAGTGTTATTGCACTGCTACCAACCTAACATTACAGCGTGAAAAGAAACTATCAAGAGAAGCACAACTTCAAGAGTGCATATATTTTTGAAACTTAATAGGTATTATGTGTAAGACCAAAAAAAAGAGGGTTGATCAGTACTTGTTTATGTAAGCCAAACTGCTATCGCTTAATCTAATGGGTAATGGTTATATACCAAAAATTAAGATTTCGAAAGAGAGAAAGGAACCTGTAAGTGGCTCTTCACATGATAAATGCTCAGTCCCTCTATGTCCATAGCTTTCAAGATGCCCTTTGGTGTTGCTCCTGCATGAAAATTTAGACATATTCAGAGACCTTAAAAACCCATATATTTCAAAAACCAAACATGGAGATCAACCAGAACAACTCTTTAGTAACCTTACTGTCAGCACCACCAAGCTGATTCACTGCAGCTTCAAACAAATCATGCAGCTCTTGTGTCCAATGCATTCGCTTCTTCCCAGATCCATCTGATCGACTTGCACCCATTTCTGAATCCTGTTCAGTTAGCCAAGCAAAAACAGGGTTGCATACCAGAGGTCTCCTCCTCAGAGAGTATGATTTATACAAAGCAAGATTGTATTCTTAACAGCTAAGGTGGTGATAGGTACTAAGCCAGAGGATGCCACTCCATGTCTGCTATTGCCGGTACAACCGAAGCATCTGATGAGGTCTGGTTAAGAACTAACATTATGCAAAGTCAACGCCAGCACCAGGAGAATTAGGATTAACTAAATGAAACAGAGCATGCGATTACAAAGCTTGTCACAAATTCCAAATGTTATGCACCAATCTATCATAAATTAAGAGACTCTAACTAAAAACATGCATTAGAATAACAAATTCATTACATAATATTGCTAGGCTACTCTGGCCAGCCATTGAAACTATGATATTCCATCTCCACCAATTGGCTTTACTAATGCCTACTGTTTGGTCCTCTTTGTGCAGCAAGATGGACACTTGTACTGCTTAATACTTTCAGCCTTTGCAGGTGTTATCTTCACACACTTTCCATGAAACCATTTCTCACACATATCACAACCAATCCAAAATTCATCTGCACTGTAATTTCCACCACAACTCCCACAAAGGGTATCACTGTGTTCATCCTCTTCATAAACCTCATCTGCTAGTTTCGAGTTACTTTTCACTTGTTCGTCATTTGTTCTCTACACATGAGAGGACCCCAATTAGTGGGATAAGAAAACGCATTTGTTCTTAAGAAAATAAAAATCATGATAAATGGAAGAGAAGTAATAACGTAGTGGTGATACCTCATTCAAACAGCAGCTTTTTTATGATTATATACCTTATATCGTAACAACATTCTAGTGTACAGGCTACCTGATAATATGTTCTTAATTGATTTCTTTCCACATTTATGACTTGCGTCTTAGTAATTGGTTAGGCTTTTAGATACATATAGAGAATGAGAAGTTTCTAAAAAGGATTCTTCAGAACTTCACAGAGGATCAGTAAATTGCATTCTAAAGTGAGGCAGGTCCATCTAACCTTTGTGCTTCCTCGTGACTTGCTGCCACTATCCACACTTGGCTTCTCTTTTATGAGTGCCCTTTCTGTCACGACCTCAAAAACTGTGGGAAGATCATTCATCAAGCTAAATAGGCATTTCCTGCAATTCATGTAACTTGTCAACATATGTTCATAATATACAGGCAAGTATAGCATAAGAATATGCAAATAATGAAATTAACTGTTGAAATTCACACTATGCTGAAGAATTGTGCATATAGAGAAGGTAAGCTGCAAAGAGTGTTTACTATCTCTGGTGGCGCTATTCACCTGAACTATAAGCCATAAATTACAACTACATCAACACACCATGCATGAACTCCGCAAATCTGTATCAAGAGCCCACTACAAGTACCTTCTGCAGCTTATATAACCTTAGAGCCCAATTATATATAGGTTCTACAAATGACAACAAAAAGTCCAGTATTAAGGAAGGTAGTAAAAGCACATCATTACAACGTTTAAAAAAATCAGAACAAATAAAATAACTGGATAATCCTATTTGAGTATCAGCAACCTCATGTTAATGTTATGAAATTGGTGAAAATCATCGAGAAACATGCATTAACAAGAGCTAATCCATCTGAGAAACCAGATTGATACCATAAGACCAGTTAGGTCCATTGGAATAGCCCGAAGTGGTATTTGGCTCAAATTTTTGCAGTAATTATGACAACTTTAGTTCAAGATATAAGAGCTAATCCATCTGAGAAAGACATTTTCATTTCATCCACATAAAACATGGAGAAATGAAGAAAGAGAAAATTATCAATGATCAGATAATATTACATGACAATGATGAAAAGTAAAAAGATGTAGATATAGTGAAATGATCACTTCAAAACAGTAGGTGGCAGAAACCACTACAACTGATGAATGAAAATGGGAATACCATGGGAAAATAAAACAAGGTACTTTCATACTTCAGCAAATGAACAAAAGGAAACCTTTTTAATCAAAGAAACCTGATATGAGAAACTCGCTGCAGGTGTCTTGAATTATTAAGGGTTAAAACAGATATTACTTTCTTGAGTGTATTGAGCTATGGTATAGAAATGATGTAAGAAGTTTATGAAATGTCAAGTCATTGTTCAAAATTGCTGCCACTTTAAGCTACTATTCCACTTCAGTTGATGACAATTTGGATAAGATGCTGATAAAAAAAAAAAATATATATGCATATGAGCATAATAGAAATGTCATATAAGAACTCATCTCCAATGGACTTCAAAATGTATAACTGATTTAAATGCATTTGCATCAACCATGCTAGATACTATACCTTTCGATGCGGTTAAGACGGGCACCGAGATAGAAAGCCACAGAAAGCAACCAAGAATCACTGTGCACGGCCACCAGCGAGAGCCAATCCTTGGGGTTCATGCCATCTCTTGCAAAATTGATGCCAAGTGCAGGCTCAGGAAGCTCAGGTGGAACCTCCTCTGCTGGCAGAGTTATTTCCCAGGATTCGTTTGGATGCCCATAGAGACACAAATTCTCCTTGTCTACAACACAAAAACTATATAAAAATGAAGGGCAGGCAAAAAAAGAGAGGAACAAACATACTTAGAATACCTAAGAATTCCAAAATTTTAGCTCAATGAAGAAGATTAATAAAGTCAATGGGGTCTTCCAAAGCCATTCAGAACAGTTCCTTTGGGCATTTGGGTCTAATTTGAAATCTAAAGTACGTTAAATTTCAAAATTTTACTTTGGAACTAGAGCCTGAAGGGTAAAGAACCCAGTTTCATTTATATTACCATCAACAAAGAAGGAAAGCATAAAGAATAAACCCATGTAAACAAGCAAGACCCAACCATTAAAATATAGTTGGAGCATTTCCAACTCCTGCTTAAACTAAACAAACAAACAGAGATATTTAAAATCCTTAGCTTTTTTGTGTCATTAGACCAATTTTCTTAAGTGGGTTGAAAAGTAACCACACAACATACATCAAATTAAAGCTACAGAATCACAGCAAGAACAAAATTGACGCCGATCTGCAACTACAAAGCCTCACCTGGATCACAGAGTCCATAAAATTCGTCGACATCTGGAAAAACAAAAGCAGACACATTTAGAGAGATAAAATGAACAAATAAAAGCTAAACAAAAAGAAATTTGGAGCACCATATGTGAGAGCACGAACTACTCCAGCTCTGCGGCCGCTATAATCTTTGAAGATCTCCTCAACGGTTCGCAGACTGGAAGCCATTTCCATTTCCCCAAAATAATTCAGAGATCGGAATCACAGAAGATCCAAATTTGGATTTGTAGAGAAGATTGTGTTTGATTGAGAAGATTGGGAAGGAGAGAGCGTGAGCAGAGATGGTCGAGGAGGAAGAAGAAAAGAAAATTAGATGCATGTAAACGTGAGACTGTGAGAGACCAAATATCGAAACAGAGGAAGGCAAAAAAGTGTCCAAAGCAAAACGCTAAGGTTATGGGTTATTACTTCTTCCACGCAGAGTATATGGAAGATAAGAAGCTGCGGGGTGCAAATAACAAATACGTTTTCACTATGTCCACTCCTGATAGTAGGTGTCCGTTAGAGATAACGACTTGTCGGAGTCGGACCCTGAGGTGGTGATGGTGGTGTGTGTACGGTAATTTTGATGTCTCAAATGCTACAACCAACCATTTTTTTTTTTTAATTTAAAAAGAAGGGCAGAGGGTGTGTATCCATGTAAATTGTGCCCAAGAACAAAATACTCATGAAAGTGAACAGATTTAGATTCTAGCTTACCTTTTATGGATAGAATCCAATGTCTTCATCATTGCAGCTTTGATTTGCATTTTCAAAAGTCAAAAATATGATAGTTGAAGGATCACATTCTAAAACCCATTTTTGATCACTAATCTGGCGGATAAAGTATAAACTCTGATATGATATTAAAGATTAAATTGATAGTTAAAATATCAATTATAATTTCCTTAGCATTCTTAAGATATTATAGAACTTATTCGAGAAAGTTAAAAGCATACAAGTTAACCACACTCATAATGCCAAGTTGCCAACCTTTCCGAGTAAAATATCTTATTAATCAGTAACATTTTTTTTTTTGAAATGTATTAATCAGTAACATTTAAATTACAAAGTAAGCATGCATGCAATTCAATGTTTCTATACCAAAAAATAAAATAGAAGCCTTTTAAATACACTATGGAAACTTCTTCCTCTACATATATGTAACTCAGATTGCTTCCCTTTGTTCGGAAGTAAACACTGGAGGTATCGAGCCTCGCGTAAATCTGGTATTTCTTAAACTGTAAAAATCATCCTTACTTTCCTCATGCTTCTATGACATACTGGGCAAGTACCTGCTGCTTCCACTATCCTGCACATCTCATAAGAACGCTCATGTTAGTGCCTAATGCACTGGCCTCCCTTTTTAGTCCCAACTTTGTTGGGCCTCTTTCTCAAGGTGTGAGTCATACATCAGTCTTTTTTTATTATCAGAAGTCATACATCAGTCTTATGTCTATATGAATCACAAATTTGGTGCTTTCTTGCTTCTACATAAGCAAGTGAAGCCCAAATCTTGATACACATTATCGATGAAAAACAAAAACCTAGTGTCCATTTAACCAATATAAAACTAGGGAACCTAAGTAAGATGCAGGGCTAACTATGGAATAACTTCCAAACCAAGATTTGATCAACGGTAGAGGATTGGGGGTAATTACCTGGTTCCGCACTCATAACAAGCCACACAATGTCCACATGGAAGGAAGAAACAGTCTCTAGGAGCATCAAAGCAAATGGCACAAAGACGGCGAGTATTATTACTTGTTTCACCATCTCCTGATTTCCCTTCATGGGAACCCACTGCCTGAAACTCATCAAGGTCCTCATCACAGTGCGATAAAGAATCATAAGAGGAACCCCAACTCAAGAGGTCATCATCTTTATTGGAAAGCAGAGGAGCTCTCAGAGAGCCTCCATCTCCATGTTGGCCAGTTGGAACTTCACGACTATACTGGAACTTGTTCAAGAAGTTGAAGGCCAGCAACATCAGTGCAGTCATTCCACCTGTAATAAAAGGAAAGAGGGTAATGATCTGATATTCATATATAGGTGTTGTTTGATAAGAACTAAGAGAAGAAGAAGGTACACCTATGCCAACTATATATGTTGCCCATCTAGGCCCATAGGAAAGTCTGACAGACCACTCATCATTGGGAGTACCCTGAAGTAAACCCAAATATGCAAAATTATGTTGCCACTAGATATGACATTATCATTTTAAATGTTAATTTTAGTGATTTTTCTTTGATAAGAATCTCACCTGTTCCTGACCAGGAGAGGTTAAGAGAATAGCATTTCCATTGGGAAACAGAATGTCCACAGCACACAGCCCGTGACTGAAAGTACACTTGTAATAAGCATCAGAAGTGTTATAAAGCAATGCCTTTATGCTTAGGTTTAGATGCACCTGTTCAATATAAAGATTAGCCGAAGTGAATAGAAATAACGCCGATCAAGGAAGATGAGCAAACGTAACTTCTTAAAATTTCAGGAGAAAAATAAATATTCAAAGAGACATAAATTCTGATTTACGAAGGACATAACAATCTGATAGAATGAATTTATCAATACACGTCAAGATATTAAATGAATTACAGTATAGGCTGAAAGCTTTTCTCATTAGTATTACCTCCACGCCATCATCTAAGTTCGCATTGCCCAAAGCAACATAGTAACTAGAAGACTCGTATATGAGCTGCTGGATCTTACCATTTCCTGTGGAGTAGCCATCATCAGTATAGAATTAATATACAAACACACAAAAATGACATAGTTCTCCAGGTACACCTAACCAGAAATGACATTCCACGACAAGGTTTTATTAGGATATGCTGGATCCTCAAGCCATTGAGCAAGGCCTTCACTCCCTGCAATGTGCCAGGTTTAGAATAATATGTAGGTAAAATACATAGCTGCTATAGGCTGATAAAAATAAGTGAAAGGGTGAAGAGCTGAGAAAACTTCCTATTATAAACACATCGGCGAAAATAAAATAAAATATAATAGAGAAGATGTGAAACAAAGTTTGTGTTCAAGCGCTGAAGAAAAATGCCCCCCAACCACCCAAAGGCAATAGGACGATAGGATGTCTAGACACACTTGCTCATGTCTGTGGATACAAAATGAATGTGAAAATAAATATATTAAATCCATAAGCCAAGATTATATTGACAGGAGTCTTAATCTCTTATCAAGTTATCCTCCTAACTCCACTGCCTACCTAAATTATTGGGTTGCTGAATAGCATTAAGTGATTTACACTACACTAGACTTATATCAAAATACCGAGAGCTGCACCTAAGCATGTTGAAGTCACTAAGGAAAGTTTGCTTAGTTAGTCATCCTGGTCTGCCACCCAGGCATTTAAGTGTGGGTTGAGAAGCTAAGCCATCTCAATCTGATTTGGGAATAAAAGTAGGCCTTACACAAAACAAAGCAAGCATGTGACTGAACTAATAGTGCTTCCTCAACCTTGCATCAGTTATGGAGCTCCATTTCTATGAAAGGCATGACCAGATACAAGCCCATCACGGAGAAAGTTAAAATATAATGAATAGATAGAGAAAACTACTCTCTATCATATAAAAGTAATGTAGAGTGTAGACAAATTGAAATGGAGAAGAAAGCGTGATTAAAGCATAATCACCTAACCAACTTCAAGAACTTACGTACCTTGGGCAATTATGAGGAAGATGGAAGAGCTTGGGGTGCTCACACTGTATGAAATGTTTATTTCTGAACCCACATTCAGGTAATACATCCACTCCTGAATGATCATATTTTTTAAAAAGACGATTAGTAATGCCTCATAACCAGTCAAATATATGAGCATTCCATTCCATAGTCTATAGAAAATTCAACTTGCCTGATGAGAATCAGCTGCAACAGATACATTATAAGTTTTGGACCAAGTGGCTACAGCATCAAGAGGTGGAGATTTATAAAACCCATATACGGCCATGGCAGGTTTTGTGTCATCCAATTGATCCACCTTAAATGACCCGAACCAAATTCCAAATTAAACGCAACATTTAGAAATTGAGTGCAAGGCTTAAAGAGTACAAGAAGTGGCAATTAACCTTAACAGACTGCACAAATATGGGGTTGGGTTGAATGAGAACAGAACTGTTTGGACCAAGAGAAAAATTTGAAGCCCCATAGACCCCCAGTATGAGAGTCATTGACACTGCAATTGTCAGATTGAATTGAATAAGAAAGATTCTTAATTAAGCTGCCTATACCGTTTAAATGCAGACTAATTCAAAAACGCGGTCAAATGAATTGTTCTAACAGTATAATTAAGGAGGTGATGCAGAGAATTAAAAAATTGGTAGAGAGATGCAGAGGGGAGAAATAATCAGGCACAAACCGAAGAACCAGAAGGTGAGGACGACAATGACGCAGGACCAAGTATCGTCTCTGATCACAGACGAATCGTCAAAGACAGAGATATTCCCTCGGTAGGAGACGCCAAGGTGCTGCTGCTCGAGTTCCGTGTTCCTAAAATGGAAGGGGATCTCAACATCACCCTGGTCCCGATCGTGAATGCGGTCACCTCCTTCCTCGTGAACCTCCGGAGAGGTTGAAGAAGAAGCACCAGAAGAGTCTCTGTTGACCGGAGTAGACGAGGGCTCCGGCGGTGGGTGGTGTTCTGGTTCTGCCATCCTAGAGACGGAGAGAACGGGGCGGAAGTAGAGAGGGAGTGAAAATCGAACGGAAACCCTAAACAGGGATTGGGGGAGAAGCAACGATTGCGTGGATATCTCGGTCGAGGAGAAGAGTCCATGGCTGTGCCTGAGGAGGTGATACTACCTGAAACTCACCAATCAGTCGTCGTGTTCTTGGCTGGAATGGTAGTTAGGAGGATGAATGAAGCGGTTACTGAATTAAGTTGATGATGCTCTCAGCTAACTGCACAGCTCAAACCAGCGGGTGTACAGGTTTGACTCTACAAATATGTCAACCGCTTAAATTTGGGATAATTATACTCACAACCGTTAGTTAATTGAAAGGTATATGCCACAACTGTTAAATGAAAAGGTCACAACATTTTGTAAGGTTGTTGCAACAAAAGTTTAGTTATGCTGTAAGAAAATTCGGACCGAAAAGTTGGTATGTTTTGTTAACTTTTTAAAGAGTAAGGAGGAAATTAAAGATCCTATAGGATTCAGAATCATCAAAGGCTCTCTTTGGTGTATCGGTACTATTCCAAAATGAGTCTTTGAGAATGTGCATTAACTACTAAATTTTGAACAAACTCACTGCAAAGGAGTATCCTATTCCCTTGTCCGCTGATTTGTTTGATAGACTTAAAAGATCGAGGATCTACATCAAGTTAGACTTGAAGTCGGGGTATTGACAAATAAGGATTGCATAAGGTGATGAGTCTAAGACCGCATATGTGCCAACAAGATAAAGGGGTGCAGCAAGCACTTGCATGACTATTACAGTCATTGCCTATTTCAAATGGTCCATGGGGAAATGTTTCTATGGATTTCATTGTTAGTTTACATTAATCTGATGGAAAATATTAATTTGATAGTGATTGTTGATAGGTTTTCAAAATATGGGGTATTTACACCCGTGCTAAAGTAATGTACAACAGAGGCGGCAGCTCGTCTCTTCATGAAGCATGTGGTGAAGTATTTAAGTCTACCCAATGGGACTCACTCTTCACGGAGAGGTTTTGAACCGAGCTATTTCACTTGATGAGGTCATACTTGATTTTTATTTTTTTTTGCATTTTAAAAAAAAATATTGAAGAGACATTTTTGGTATTTTTAACAAAAATAACAAGTTTTGATTAAAAAAAAAATCGGTGGGAAGTGTATTTTTTATGCTAAATAAAACCACTGTAAAAAAATGAAAATCTGTGTAAATACACAATACGTTTTTAAGATTATCCCTTGATAAAATTGAATAAGATCCTCAACAATAGTAAAATATGTGAATGAATGATATCTATTATGGCTGTAAAAGCTACCATTTGCTTTGAAATCAATAAACCATTTTTTTTTTTTTGATAAAAACCATTTTCACTATTTAATGATAATTATTTGGACTTTAGAAATCACTGAGGAGATAGGGAAGAAAGGGTATCAATGAATTAAACACCCAATCAAGCAATGACAAGGTCAAAACTCTGGATCAAGGAGGATGCACGGATGCATTACACAAACCTTCAATAACAATATTATAGTGTTATAGAGTATTCTTTTTGTTTATCTGAATTATACACTTCTTCATTTACAAGTAAAAAGAGACACATTCTTATGCTGTATTGTACTGCTTTAGCTGGGAGATTTTTTTTGTTTAATAAAAGGTTTTTGGTGATGTTTGCATGAAGTCAAGGTTTAATTTTGTTTAATAAATAATAAGTGATAGAGAAAACAAAAATTATTTTCATCAAGATTTTGTTTTGTTTTGAGTAATAAAAAAGGTAATTTTGAACGTGAAATATATTTTGTAACCATTTATGAACGAAGTTATTTTTTAATATTTCTCAATATAGTGTATATTAAAAAAAAGGCAGCAATATTTCAGGATTCCCAGTCAATTATCTAGATGATCGATGGGGTTTTGGTTTGATTAATCCACATGTCAACGGCCTGATTTCACACACTTTTGTGTTGTTTTTGGTTGAGATATAATACTATTTTCAGTATAAATTTATAACTGATGTGGTACGTAATCCATGTTTACTTTTTTATTTGAAGAATTGTTATATAAGTAATTCATAAAGCATGCAGTGAACAATAAGTGATCTCTGGTCGTGGAAGGTCTAGATGCATGCAAAAGCCACGAATGTTTATGTTTCAATTTAATGATTAAAAAAATACCTACATTAAAATAAGGTTATAACTTGTTGAAAAAAACCACATTACCATTAATTATTAAAATAAACTATAGCTTATTCAATGCTAATATTTCTAGTAATATATAATGTCAAACAAAAGTTACAAAAAAGTCTATGTACTACGTCAAATTAGTCTCTTTTAATTTTTAACTGTTTCACCTAAGCCATATTACGAGATGTTTAATATGTTTTTAAAGTTCATATATTTATTTCAATTAAATTTTAAATTTTGCACTCCTATAATTTATATTACTAAGGTATACAATAGCTTCGATTTGTTTAGCAAATATTTCACCAAATTTAAACAAATCATTAAGTATTAGTCTATTTTCTCTGGAGGAGCTCGCCAATTGTCAAGCCATTCACGTCGTCGTTGATGATGCAACTCCCATCTCGAAGCCAATTAAGTTATGACACGTGTCTTTGAAATTAATTTTAATTGATGTTTTTGATTAGATGAGTGAGTTAGTTACACGAATCAGAATAAACGAATAGTTAGAACTAAACGAACAACATATGTAGATACTCTATGATAGACTAATTAATATAAACACTATAATATACTATTGGTTACTAAGTATGATGTTGTTAGAAGTACATATCTTACTTGGTTTGCAAAGTACGTATATATATTGGATGAAGGTACACATTTAATCTACAACGACTGCGAGCTACGTATCATAAGGAGTTCCGGATTATTGGCCTTAATGTAACACCGGCGCAGCTTTCTTTCACTTGACTCCTCCCATTAATTAATTAAGCTCTCTTAAACATAACATTAGTTGTGGCTTGATCACGAAACAAGCATAGCATTTTCTCTCTGTATAAATACCATCCCATGTTCAGATCTTTCCCATCAACTCTCAACCTCTCTTCACCACACAAATCAATACTCACATAACCTTTCTTTCTCAACTTCATATTATTCAAAATATTGAGTACAAAATGGCCAACATGTTGGGTCAGCTTGTAGCATATTCATTTTTCTTCCTTGCACTCGTCCACCAACCATACTCATCCACAGCTGCGACAACCTTCAATGTCATCAAATTTGGAGCTAAACCAAATGGGTTGACAGACAGCACCAGAGCCTTCCTAGACTCGTGGGCCGCAGCTTGCGCCTCCTCGGGCTCGGCCGCTGTGATCCGAGTGCCCAAAGGAAGGTTCCTGGTAGGCTCCATGTCCTTCAGAGGTGACTGTAAGAATTCAAACATTATCTTCCAAATCGATGGCACCCTTGTCGCTCCCCCGGACTTTCGCGTCCTCGGAAAATCCCAAAACTGGCTCGACTTCAACGGAGTAA
>JAYMSW010000917.1:0-18831 GCA_036897725.1 Erodium texanum | reverse complement strand
AATAGGTACTCATTTCATTTGAATCCTAACTGTTACTCATTTGTGGAGGTTCTCCTTCTCCAACGTATTTGTTGAATTCTAAAATATAATGTATTATTGATTGATAACTTGATTCTTCTTGTTGTTCAGTACAATGAGAGTATCCATTTATATAGGGATTAACTCTATAATAAATAGGAAATATAATAATACTAGGCAACATAGAAATAGGAAAAGCTAATAGGAAACTAGGAATAGTAAATACTTGTAACAGTAAATAAACTAAGCTCTAACACACCCCCTCACGTGCAAGGCAAATAACAAGTCTTGAACGTGGACTAAAAATAGATTCCAACTCCATGTTGTAGCATCACCACTGTGTTGTAGTTGCCGAAGATTTTTTTATTAATAATTCAACACTCCTCCTCACGTGCAGGACTGGACATCTACACAGCATGGTGGACCCATAACCCACAAGCCCCTGGATCGGAACCAGGCTCTGATACTATGTAAAATAGGCCACTTACATCGTATCGGGCTTTCACAACTAAAAGGTCAACCTTGTTAGTTGGGTGTGGCCTTGGCCTTTATAAGTAGTTATTTTCTCTTCTATTCTTTCGATGGGGATTTATATTTCAACACTCCCCCTCACGAGTCGTCTACATGTGGGCTTTCTTCAATACCCTCCTTCACGTGTGGGCCTTGTCCCTTTGCACGTGGGCTATAGCAGGACTGGACTTTTGCATATGCGCCGGAATTCACAGGGGGTTGAGGCACGGAGAGGCCCACAAGAGCATAGACCCAAATTAACCAGACTCTGATACCATGTTGAATTCTAAAATATAATGTATTATTGATTGATTACTTGATTCTTCTTGTTGTTCAATACAATGAGAGTATCCATTTATATAGGGATTAACTCTATACTAAATAGGAAATATAATAATACTAGGCAACATAGAAATAGGAAAAGCTAATAGGAAAATAGGAATAGGAAATACTTGTAATAGTAAATAAACTAAACTCTAACAGTATCCAAGTGTTTGTGACCGTCAATTATTATCATCCACTATAACTCATACTGCTATATTTTACCATGCATGTGGGGGAACTTCTATTTCACTTGCGTGATAAGTATGCTATGATTCATTTAGGTTCTCTGTTTTGAAAACAAAGATTTTGATTAAGGCATGGTTTACTGGCACTATAATGTCATGCTCCTATTCTTAATATGCTAGGATATTTGCTTTTGTCTGTTGAATGCTTATAATCCATTGCCAATGTTATCTTGGTCCAGAAACCTATTAGGAAGGGCGTCATAGGGCCCACTTTTATGGTCGAGGAGCTAGGACGACGGAAGTTGAACCAAGGGGTAAGGACATGTCATCTCTATCCTTAGCAGATACAAAGGTCTTCAATTTATCTTAGGGTTGCTTTTATTGTTTTGATTATCTTGTTAAATGTTAGTGCACTTTTTTTTAATCTTTCTGAATGTTAACTAGGTCTGTAAATGGATTGTATTATTTTAGCTTTATCTTGAGAAGTTTTCAGTAGCTAAATTCTAGCTGTGGTATTCATTTTGATTTCTCTTTGTAGGATGTGTATGTTCTGCGCTTTTTCAACAGATTGGATGAGACACAAAAGGGAGAAGTAAGTTGTGAGTTTACTTTAGTTAAGTTTGAAATTCCCTTACATCTCCAGTAAATATGAGTTCAAGCTGTTATTACACATGGTATCTGATTTTATGTTCCTGTTGCAAATTTGGGAAAAATTATATAGTTTTTGTTTGACAAAAACCAACAACCCCTTTTTTTGTGGTGATAATGTGCAAGTTTAAATTAATCTTTGTACCAGACAAGGACTTTTAAATTACCAATGACGTTTAGAATGTGCCTTGTCCTTTGTAGCCTATCTAACCTTAAATATTGTGATATTTCTGTGGACCCTGAAAATCATTCCTATTATCCTATGTTATCCATATCTGCATTGCCGGTGACCTAAATGTGCAACAAACATGCATAGGGTTCGGCTATTGTATATCGCACCCAGGTGAAGTGGTTCTTATCAGTGAGTACCCTTAGTTACTTTAGTCTAGCAACACGGAATAACTTCACACAGGGCATCTAGACTAATCTCCTAGTCAATAAGCCTCAGGTCACAAGAGTATATGCCCATCTTGAACTTTGAATAACACACCATTATGACCATACTTATGCGTAGCCATGACTGTGCCAACTGAAAAACCTTGTACTGAACGGATCCCTCTGAGACTTCTTTCAGTTTTTATTTTCATTTGAATGCTTTTTTGAACTGGTTTGTGTTTCCTTTTTGTCTTGTGGCAAAAAAATAATAGTTCACTATTACTTGATTACTCTATCTGCTACAAGATTGCTTGTGCTACAGCTGGAGAAGCCCGCAAATGGATGGAGGCATTTGATCAGGCCAAGCAACAGGTACAGGAAAATCCACCATATAGCACTAAATGATGTAATGACATTTTATAGACTGCAGGGTTTAACTTGTCAAAAATAATGTTAAAAAAGGAAGATAATTTCTTGAAGTCATAATAAAAAGGTATTCTCTGTAGGCCAATAATGCATATTAAATTAAAGCTCTTTTTCGGTGGTGGATTTTGTTTACAATCTATCAGGTGTTGCTTGACTAACACAGGATTCTTTGTTTCTTTCTTACGTTCATAATACTGGCAATCTCTTTACAGGCTGAATATGATATTTCAAGAGGGAGTAATGCCAGGGACAAACTGAACATGGAGGCTGAGTATGCTTTCTTTTTCTAGACTCAGAACATGCTCAATTAAGTTGTTGCCTGAATTGCATGCATTGTACACGACGCAAAGCATCTTCTGGTCATGTCTTTCATCTCAAAGTACTAATTTAAGTCTAATTTGTGCCCTGACAAAATCACACGACTTTTACTTGGTGAAGCAATGTCTGATTACCCAACTGAGCAGTAAAGTCTTTACCCAGAACAATGTGTTTCCAAAGAGATATCAAAACCACCAGTAGTTAACGAGCTTAATAGATATGTAAAGTTACCATGAACACCTTTCCCCCCAAAATTATTGTGTAAAATATCTCTCCTTCTGAATGTTAAACTGAAAATACACAACCTGGTTCGACAGGATTTGAAAAAAAAAAACTAGTATCTTCATATTTTATGTGTACTATACTATTGTGAATTATGAATTCTTGCTCACATCATTATTTATTTATGAGGGGGGTTCTTTCAACAATTACCTTATCCATGTCTAATTTTAATGGCCTAATTAAAATTAAAATTTGATGTTTTTTTATTTCATTGATTTAATTCCTTGCACACTTTACACATGATGTTTTCCTTCTCATTTAATAATTTTTCATCTGTTTACTTGTTATTTTGTGAAAGGATCAATTTGGATGGTCATCGACCTAGAGTGAGGCGGTATGCTCATGGACTAAGAAAGCTTATAAGGATTGGGCATGGTAGGGTGACAAACTCGTGGTTTGATAAATGATTTTTGCAGCATTCTTCTATTCTATTATGTGAATGAAGAATGCAGTTGGAAATGGGAGTTTTGGGTTTCATACCTGCTTTGAAGGAATTTCACTAGCCCCCTTAACTTTTCTGAGTGACAAAGTGACACATCATACACTTAAGAAATTTGGCAAAATGTTCCTTTGTACGCATGTTCTTGGAAAAAAACACAATCCATCGAAGTTGGTTTTGTTTCTGTAAAATGGTAGTTAGTTGGGTCTCTTCTTTCTCTTTTGCAGGTCCAGAAGTGCTTCTGCGTCAATCCTCAAAGTTGATGGTTGATGTCAAGCAGGATGGGTTCTTTGACAGGGATGATGGAGATGCAATTGAAGCACATCGATGGAAATGTGTTAGTACAGTAAATGGTATTTTTATCCAAGACTGTTTATTCTCTGCTATACATGATAAATATCGAAAGGTTCCACTTTCTGGCCTTTGCACCTTTTTGTGTTTTGTAGTATTCACATTTTGGGGTCGGAAGATTTTGCTTTCTGGCCTTTGTACCTTTTTGTGTTTTGTAGTATTCACATTTTGGGAACTATAAGTATTGAATCTTTGTTGAGCATATTACTGATGCATCAAAGTTGCAACCCTCTTTGTGTATAAACCTTGTCTCAAAGTCTTGGTTCTGTGGCAAGTTGAAGATTTTTAATGTTTTAGATGTATTCAGAAGCTTAAATTGCCTCTCCAGTCTTTGTTTATTTCAATGCAAATTGTACGTATGGTTAGTTTATGCCTTTCGTTCTTTTCTTTTCAGGTGTTAGAATCCTCGAAGACATGCCTGCTTTAAAGGTATTTCATTAGGACACAAATATTTCGAACTTTTGTTATGGTTCCTATTTATAGAAAACTTTGCCAGATTTAGTTTCCATACTGCGCTTTTCTAACTGATAACCACAAACATCGGGGAAGTTGTATCTCTTTTCTCAATAAGCTTAAGTAAAGGACAAACTTCAATGAGAAACAAGATTTTCTACATACTGTGTCAACATCAACAGGGTTATTGGGAAGATATGGAAAAATTGCATTACTTGCTTGTCTGTTGGTTTCAAGGCTGACTTGACAAGTATAGTAAACTGAAGAAAAACAAGAGGGAAACCACAAGAAAGGGACAATATTCAGAAAGGGCAATGATAAAGAGCAAATCTTCTATGGGGCTCATAAATTATTACTTCAAAACAGCCATCATCCTCTTTTAAGTACCTTCAAATTATATTTCCCTAAGTACACCCAAAGTGATAGTCTAAAGAGATTAAAAAAGATAAACCTAGCTCACAGCCCCTCATGGGCACTATGTTCACCTTTAAGAAATATATAACATATGTTTGTTGTATAGGATTCTTTTTATTTATGAACATGATAAATTTTACTTTCCAGGTATAATCATTTTCTGGAACTAATGTAAAACGAATAACAACTAGATAAATATCTTCAAGCTCTTCTCTTTTTTTTTTTTGATCAGAAATCTTCAAGCTCTTCTGTAATAAGTTTTTGTTCTTTTTTAGAGTGGTAAAGGTGCACTTGTGAAGTCTGTTGGCGTGGTTGATGCAAGTGCAGATACGGTGTTTGAAGTGATTTTGAACCTTGATCAAAATCAGAGATATGAGTATGCCTTCAATACTTTCATGTTGTTATGGTATATAGCTATGTAGTTTCACATTCTCTAATAATTATCTTCACAGGTGGGATATGTTGACAGCTGACTTGGAGTTGGTAGATTCTTATGATGGGCATTATGATGTTGTTTATGGGACGTACGATCGTAAATATCTTAATCGGTAATGATGAAAAGGGCAACCTATTTTGTCAGATTGCTATAGAACAATGCACTTTACCTCTTAAATGTTTACTTGTTTCAGTTGACATTGCATGTGTAGACTGTGATCTGGTTAGACATAAATGTGGCCTAATGAGACGCTTCATGTTTTGGATGACATCCAGCCTTCTTGGTTTCTGATGTTTTCGACCATCAGGATTTAAACCCTGTACTGAAATGTTTTTTTTTAAATTCGATCTTTATAGTACTGATCTCTTGCTCATGTTTCTCACGTTGTTAATTGTTGAAGTTATTTTGATACTTCTTATAGGAGATATTGCCAATAGGTTTCCAACATCTGGATGGTTTTGGGATCTGTCTGAATATTTGTAGGACTAGAATTTTATTTCAGTGGATGTTAGGAAGATGATAGTATCATCATATTTGATATTGGAAATATGAGAAAGGAAATACATACATCGGGAACATTCTTTTTATTTTCCTTATGCCAATTTACATTCTTGTTTCTACTTTCCTTTTTTTCCAATATGTAAACAAAAGGTATGATTCCATACTCAAAGTGGAAACAAAACTCTTCCTAGTGTGGCTGTATCGTTTGCTTAGCACCTATTAATAAGTATATTAAAGAAGTAATCACTTTAGCTTTTTCCCTCTTAAATTTCTTATGCACATACCCCACTTTGACGTGCAAAATGCATTTGCTAGCCTTACTTCAAAGCCACCATTTCTCATCACAAATGTTGTTCACACCTAGAGATAATCTCCAAACCATGTTCAACATCCAAGCCATGCACTTATAGTGGTTCTATCTGGTTCTTTATGGACTAGAGTTGTGAACATCATCTTTTTTCCATCGTCATTGCCCAAAATGAATTTCATATATGATATTCGCTGCAGGTGGCAGTCCAAGAAAGATTTTGTCTTCTCTAGGCAGTGGTTTCGTGGCCAAGATGGAGCATACAGTAAGGGAACATAATTATTTTAATTTTTTTCATTATATTTGTTTTCACTGTGGGACATTCGGTGGTTGTTAAGATCTTCTGCAGACATGTTTACTTGTTTAAGATTTGTAGGTTGGATTTAGAAAAGGCATGGCGATGAAAAAGCCATCCAGACCATTATTTTAATTGTAAATTATGTACTAATCTTCTATATTGGATAAACTGACATTCTCTTACACTAGTACTGGAATTTCTAACCTACATAAGTTGGGCCAAGTGGTAAAGAGCTTGCTTCTTTATAAGCAAGGTCTTGAATTCAAAACTTGGTACATACAAGTTGCTTATCAAAAAATACTGAAATTTCTAATGTCACGAGCTCTGCGGGTGAACATATTCTTTCGATGTGGGAGTAATAGGAATGCAAAATACTCTCCTATGATAGGCTCTTCAATGTTATCTTATTTGTCTGCCTTTCTTAAAATCCTAGTGCTTTCTTTTTCTTGTGTTTTACATGTTGATTCCCTAAGAATACTGCTAGTCTTTAACTTATCCTGAATCACCTTTATTTGTCTAGGCTAATATTTTCCAAAATTTGAATTCTATACAGTAGCTATCCCAGTCACATGTCAATCTGCTTTGCTAATACATGCTCAAACAGAACCTTTTGACTTGCTCTTTTGCCTATTTTACTTGGAACTTAAACATGTTGCCTGTGTCTGCACTTATCTGACACACCTAAATTGCTCATTCCTGCAGCCATCTTGCAGCTTCCAGCCATACATAAGAAGTGTCCTCCCAAATCAGGATATCGACGTACAGAAATTATTCGTAAGAGATTTTATTTCTTACACTGTAGTACTTTGATAATATCTGAAGCATTCATTGATTTGTGGCGTCATGAGAACATGACCCAGTATTATAATAGCAAACAAGTGGAGAGTACAGTGCCATTCAATGTACAAATGAAACACTGAATTTTTTTTCTTCTTTGAATGTAATGCTTCAGCTACAATCTGAGGTTATTGTTTCTATATGGGAAGGTTTCAAGGTCATCTCAGAAGCATTAAACGTGTTCTGCAGCTTGGAGAACATGTCAATATTTTGATAGCAAGCAAATAGGGAATGAAGTGCCATTTCATGTATAGTTTGAACACTGGAAAACATATCCTTTGCACTTCATGCTTCAGTTGATTGTCAAGATTACCGTTCCATATATTGGGGAAGGTTTCAAAATGTAGTTTATTGGTACCTTGGATAGGCACAATATTAACATATTGACCATTTTGCATGTGTTTTTCCTGTCGGTAAAGTTGATTACATACTTTACCATTTGCATCTTTCTTTTGAGCAGCTGTCTTAAATAATTTGGTGCTTTCTCTCTGTTTTATTTGTAGCGTCTACTTGGGAGATTAGAAATTTGAACTCACCCATGGGTTCAGATGATGCAAAATGTCTTGTGACGCAAATGTTAGAAATACACTCTTCAAGTTGGTGTAAATGGAAGCTAGATAGCAGCTCAAAGTTTCAAAAGTCTATTCCTTATGCAGTGTTGTGCCAAGTGGGAGGTGAGGAATTTATTCATATCTTTCTCTCTTATGTTGATTTTGAATGGTAATTCCAGACCATTGAACATATGTTGTCCTAATTAATCAGATCTATATTTGTAGTGTTAAAATATGTTAAAGGCCGATCCAACCCAAAAGCTCAAGCTGATGGGTGGAGGCCTCACTATGCTTATCAGGTGATCAATTAATGCACATTTTCCGAAGTGTTACAACACTTTCACAAAATGTATTGCCTTTTTAGGGCATCTTGACATCAGGCGAGGTTCACATAGGTAAGGTTCGTATAGGTAAGACAAGTCTGTCTCTGATACATGACATAAAACAAGAATCAATTTTACAAATGTGACATCATATCTATCCTTAAAATGTACCTTGTTAAAGTTGTGCTGTGTCCCTGTATTAACCTTGGCCAAGTGCTATTGTTTGCCTCAATGGAGTTTCAACATTGTGAATATCCATTTATTTATAAGTTTTTTTTTTCAGGAATTTATTCTCCATAACACTTCATAAAGAGATCTATTCTACACGTATAGATCAATCTTTCCTGGTGTCCTACTGATTAATTCTCTTCCAAATGATCGATTACTATGGTTTCAGACTTTCAGTACACAGTCTTATAGTTTAGATGCCCATGGCATGACTATCTGCCCATATTACTCTGCTCTCTGTTTGTTTTTTATTGGCCTTGATTGATTATGAAATAACAATTCTGTTCTGCTTCATAATTGTTCAGCCCTGAAGGAATATATTGGTGCAAACCCTGGACTAAAGTGTGTATCTTCCACCACGGTTGTCCATTCTAAAACTTCTCAAGTTTCAGCCTCAAATGATGAATCTGATGGAGAAACGCAAGATGAGTTTTATGATGCAATTGCTGATGACTCGTCAACATCATCATCAGAAGAAGAAAGTGACCCTGATGACGAAAATGAAGAAAAGGTTTTACCTTTTCTTGCATTAAACATAAAGTTTTAGAAGTGTCTGACTGAATGCAACTCGTTTTGTATGTATCCTTTTATCAAACAACTCAAGCATTTAAAACCTTTTACTGGAACAGGAAATGAAAGTGAAGTTGAAGAACGTTTCATGGGCTATCGCAAGCTTAGCTTTGAAGAGAAAATCAGGTCCGTCCTCTGATTTCTTAGATATTAACTGAGAAGTTGAATCAGTTATTTTCTTATTGTTAAATTATTATTCTCTGTTTCAACAATCTTATTTTTTACTTATCTAGTAAAAAATAAGATATGGTTTGAGGAGACATTGCAAAAAGAAATTTGCCGCATGAGAAAAGAAGTTAATCTGATATTCTGAGTGCTGCGCATTCTACATGCAGCCACAGATGCTCATAAGGAATTAGATGATGTAACTCCAATCATGATAGACCCCAATGAGTTCCATGGGTCCATGCCCCAAGCTAAAGATGACAGAGACTCAAATTGTTGGGCTTCTCCTAGTGGTCTGGGATTCATGATAAGAGGAAAGACTTATTTGAAAGATAACTGTAAGGTAGGTTTCTCACTTGAATCATGTTTGCACAACTTCTGGATCATGTTAGACGCTGCACTATGCAGATTTCTAGTGTTATGTGGTTTAGTATCCTTTCAAATTTAGGCACGGTGCAAAAAGATTGGGTTCTAATCCAAGCAGTTATGTAACAGAAGCTTGGATGCCAAACCTATATATGCAATAGCTAACCTCTGGCATTTTCAGATAGTGGGAGGCGATCCACTTCTCAAGCTCATTGCAGTAGATTGGTTCAAAGTTGATAAAACTGCCGATAGGGTTGCTCAGCATCCCAAGTGCCTTGTTCAGGTAGAAATGCACTTCCATTTTACCATGCTTATTTAACACCATCAACAACAAAAAATTCACTTTGCTCTGTAATTTTTGTTCATAAGATATATTTATTCAAAGCTTGCTTCCATATTTTTTTTTGCAAATCTGTAACATTATGTTCTGGTCTCTGATATTTTGATTATAATTTATAACATACCTGAAGTAACTTAGAAAGCTATGGCATCAACTTACTAGTAATATGATCATGTTGAATAAGAATAACTTATATGGTCAAAACTATGAAATGAGATAATAGATTTTTTTTTTCTCTTGTTCTTTGTTCTGAAACTAAGGTCCCATTAATCCAATGTTTGGATTGAGTGGATTAGGTGGAGAAGAAGGAAAAAAAACCCAGCTGTTTTATCAAATGGGTTGACTAAGTGAAAGTCGGTGTGATATGTTAGACATCCACTTAGTATATTATATGTCAAAAATCGTGGAGGAGGCTGGTGGTTCAGGCTGAGTTTTGCGGCGGGGTTGATGTCGGGGTGGATATGGGGGAGGACAGGATGGGGGAGGGTGGAGAAGAGGAGTGGCGAGAGAGTCATTTTTTAACTTTTCAGTCAGGAAACATTATCTGTATGGAATGTTAGAAATCTTCATATCACATATGACTTCGACACCATTTCAACAGTTGGGTTCATATGTTAAAAGAGTATTGTATTGAGTTAATACTTATTGTTTGAATGATAGTTTAATTGTTGTCATCTTCATGATCCTATGTGTATGGACTTTCCAGTTTGTCATGAAATGATAATGCATCCTAGTGAAACAAACAGAAAAAAATGTAAATGAAAATTGTTACATTTAAATAGCATGATTTAGGAATCTTGAAGTTTCTTATGGTAGATCTTTTAATTTTAAAAGCCAGTTTTAACATTGCCTTCCTTATTTCAGTCAGAAGCTGGGAAGAAGCTTCCTTTCATCCTTGTCATAAATCTCCAGGTATGTGTGTGGATGTTAATGACTTCTCACCTCTTTTTATTTGAGACATTTCTAGATGTAACACCCAGTATACTAAAAATCTGATGTAGCTTGACTATGATTATGAAGTGGTAAAAGATGAATTCCTTGCACTGTCTCAACTCGTAAGTGACATATGCAGTACACATATAGAGTTGAACATGAAATTTTAGTTGATTTTGTTACGAGATGTATGTTTGAGTTTCCAATTAGTTTGTGGTGAATTGAACTATTCCGATATTCTGAACAAGTAGACCATTACACAATAGAGAATCAATGTTTGGTAATGACGGAAACCATTGATGCATTATGGATGGCACTGAGAGAGGTCGTTTCTTTATCTTGGGACATTCTTCATCTTTTCATACCGTGACCAGGAGGTAGGCCTTTACATAATTGAGAGTGAAAGTTTAGCGGATGATGGAAATCAGAGATACACTATTGATGGTGCTAAGAACATGGTGTTTATATATATATCAAGACATGTTTCTGTGCTGTGACCTTCATTACGGCCTTCCATTGGTTTTTATCTGTTTCAGGTTCCAGCTAAACCGAACTACAGTTTGGTTCTCTACTATGCTTCTGACAGACCTGTAAAGAAAAACTCTTTGTTGGGTAAATTTGTGGATGGAACTGATATGTTCAGGGATTCAAGATTCAAACTAATTCCCAGCATTGTTGAGGTATACCCTATGAATTATAAAAGTATAGCTTTTGTGAGACAGTACAGGTCTTTAATCCTATCCTATCTGCTTTTAAAGTTGTTCAGCAGCTAATGGTTCATAAATGTATACAGGGATATTGGATGGTCAAGCGTGCTGTTGGAACAAAAGCGTGTTTGCTGGGTAAAGCTGTAGCCTGCAAATACTTCAGACAAGATAACTTTCTGGAGGTTATACTTCTTCCATGTCCCTAACTTCCCTTAGCAATATGATAGTTGGGTTCTTTTCATGAATATGAAAAACATGTTTGCATTAGTGTATATCTCCGAGAGACGAGGTTATCAGGATCTGCAACATAATCCACTATCTAGACGTAACACTATTCTTAGACCTCTATGAAACCCTAGAACCCCATACAATCTCTACACTTATGTATAGGCTTGCATGTACGTCTGTATGGCGCATACATCCTTCCACTGCATATCCTCATAATTTAATGCTCAAGCCCTATTAGCTTTATCTCCCTATCTTTTCATTGGTTTCATATCATATCCGTTGCAGTCAGATCATCAGCCCCAGGTTTTCTAATCCCAATTTTGTAGCCTTAGGATCCATATTTGTACAAAACCATCCAAAAAAGCCATTTAGGTGATGTAAATGTGTGGCTGGGCATGGGCTTGAGAGTAAAAAAACTAATAGCTTTGTGTCCCTATCTCCATCAGTTTGAATTGCAATCAGATCACCAGTCCCAGATTTTCTCATCCCAATGTGTATTTATTTACTTCTCTTAAATCTTAATCCCAATTTTATAGCCTTATGATTTTCCTTTTTCACGTCTCAAGTCATTACTCCTTTTTTATGCATCCTCCTGTGGGTTTCTTTGTTTTCCTTTATTTACTGCTATTGTTTCTTATATACATAGCAAATTGCATATCTTCCAGCTTTGATATATGCAATGCCATGTTACACAATCTCAGAACATTTTCATTTATAGAAGTTGCTAGGAGCCTTGCACCGATACATGTTGCAATAATATTCAACTCGATAACTTCCCTCCCTGTCAATCATTTTTGTGCCTATTACCCATGCCAGTGCCAGCTACTTGTACTCTCTTCAATTCACTTTGCTGAGACCCTTTCTTTTTGCAGATCGATGTGGATATCGGATCATCTTCTGTAGCAAGGGGTGTCATTGGCCTTGTTCTTGGATATGTTACTAGTCTCATTGTCGATCTAGCAATTCTAATAGAGGTTGGTGGTGCATTTCTAGAGTCATACTGATCAACTCGATGTCCATATCTTTTTGAGTATGCGACTTTCAGTTAGATATAAGTTAATATTGATATCCACTTTGTTTGCAGGGAAGGGAAGAGGACGAGTTACCTGAGTACATTCTTGGCACTGTTCGACTAAATCGTGTGAAGCTCGACTCTGCTCAACATTTGGAGGTTTGAGGTTTTCTGATACATTCTTGTATCATGCGATTAGTGTAATTAGTTCATATGACTCCATTTATTACCAGCCTATAGAAACTGCTACCGTAAAATATAAAATGGTCATAAAAAAAGAGGTAGAGCTTATTCCGTTCACAGGATACATGAAGCTTATTTGGGTAAGTGATTACACGTTTGTACCTTTTTGATCGGGTGACCGGTATAAATCAAATCACAATAACAATATAACAATTATTTTTATATCCAGGTTCATTCTTATTCTTCTTCTTTTTTATTGGCAGTAAAAGAAATTAGATTGGAAGTTCTTGTTATGATTTCCATTGTTGAACATGCACCAATTTTTTCCTAATTTTTTTGTTCTTAAAGTTACATGAGCGAGCAAGAATCATCTAGCTAGTGGAGAATAAAGGATAAATTTATTTTTATCTATTTATTTACTTTGTTTAATTTATTTATTTTAAAATCTGATAAATTGCAGCGAGATTTCCCATCCCAATCCAAACCAAACCCAAACATATTCAATCCCGCCCTACACTTAATATATAGATTAAATTGTGAATATGAGCTCACTAACATCAACTCAAAAATGATGTTAATAACACCACTTAACAAAGCACCAAGAACCTTGATCATAGGAACGCCAACGGAGCCATACACACAAGAAGCATGACACTGAATGGCATTTAATTAACACAAGCGAAAGCAACTTAATATTCCAGTAAAGTAAGTAATAAAAACGAAGGTGCCTTCACGAGCAGGAAGGAGCCATAGCTAGGCCTAGCAGGGTCTCGTGATCTCCATTATTGGAAGCATCATAAATTTTGCCATTGCCATTAATGAATAGAGATAAATGTTGTCAGTTTCAATATATTTCTTTTTGTGAAATGGTACAATACAAATGAATAATCTTACCCCCAAACAAGACTGTATATTATGATTTAGTTTTGATATTCAAAGAATTAATGTTACACTTTAATCTCTTGCGCCATGATATCATTGTCAAGTCAATGTCATTGGATACACAAATGTGAAGGAGAGGGATCAACTTTTATGCCCAATCCATTAATAACACAAAAGGCTTTTCTGCAGTAAAAAGGAACCGCTTTTATCAAAGCTACTATTGTCTTTACTCTTGTCCCTGTACCTGCACTTTGCTCCTGTTATTTTGATGACTTGCTCTGTACATAAACAGTTGCTTTGGGACATGTTTATGGCATGCAATTATTAGTCATTAGTAAGGAAATTCAACCTTAACTTCACTATTCATTGCCTACAACTAACAAAGATCATAACACTAAGAGAGAAATGACTTGAACTAGGTATAATATGATATGGTAAGTAATTGATTATTGGTACAAGACCGGGTCTATCGAGCAGGAGCACAAGTGAAGCAGCCTAGTAGCTCACTAAGTGTATATCAATCCTTGATAGGGAACTAAAACTCACACGTAGACACCTGACTGGATGTGTTGATGATCAGAATCATCATGCCCTACCGATGTTCACTTGCCATTTGAAAAGGGTATCTGATTCTCTCTGGTAAAAAAAGGAGAGGGAAAAGAAAAAAAAAAAATGTTCTCCAATGGGAAACACCATCCAAATAAACTGAAGACCTCAGGGCCCACTCTTGCTCCCAAAAACATCCCAGGATAGTCTGGTTAGTCTCACACACTGCTTTATCAACTATTCACACCATGCATGCCTCACCCAACAAAAAACTAATAATCTGCAGCTCATAGAAATATACTCACAGTTATATCATCTTCCTCACTGGTGTGTTGGACCACTTCTGTGCTGCAAGTACCAATGGAGATTTTCCAAAGCCTGTTCTTGAATCTTCTTATTGCCTGGATGATGATGATGATTTCGCCTAACTCAGCAGCTGATCTCTGGTCGGATGCACTTTTGAGCTTAAAATCTGAGCTTGCTGATGATGATAAAAGCTTGGGTGATTGGGTTGTGCCTTCTGGAGATGTACCGTATGGGAAAATCTTTGCATGTTCCTGGTCCGGTATCAGCTGCAACAAGAATTCCACTACTGTTGTTGGTTTAAACCTGTCTGGGAAGAATCTTGGTGGTCAAATATCCGGCAAACAATTCAGTATCTTCACTGAACTTGCCAGTCTCAACCTCAGTCAGAACTTGTTCTCAGGGAAGCTTCCACCGGAAATTTTCAACCTCACAAGTCTAAGAAGCTTGGACATCAGCAGAAACAACTTTGCAGGTCGCTTCCCTGACGGGATCTCCAGCCTTCAGGACCTAACTGTGCTTGATGCCTTCAGCAGCAGCTTTTCGGGGCCATTGCCAGTTGAAGTTTCCCAGCTTGAACATCTCCAGATACTGAACTTAGCTGGGAGTTACTTTACAGGGCCAATCCCAGCAGAGTTTGGCAATCTCAAGAGCCTTGAGTATCTTCATTTAGCAGGGAATTCCATCAGTGGTAAAATCCCACCTGAGATGGGCAAGCTCCAAACATTGATCCATATGGAGATTGGCTACAATTCCTACCAAGGAAGTATCCCATGGCAATTAGGCAACATGAGTGAGCTTCAGTATCTTGATATTGCTGGTGCTAATCTCTCTGGCCCAGTACCAAAAGAACTTAGCAATCTTACCAAGCTCGAGTCACTTTTTCTTTTCAGAAACCAGCTAAGGGGAACATTACCCTGGGAGTTCAGCAGAATGAAGGCTCTAAGAAGCTTGGATCTTTCTGACAACCAAATTTTTGGGCCTATGCCTGAGAGCTTCACAGAGTTGAAAAGTCTTAGGCTGCTCAGTCTCATGTATAACGATATGAGTGGCACTGTTCCAGAAGGCATTGCAGATCTTCCATCACTTGAGAACCTTCTCATATGGAACAATTACTTCCATGGGTCACTTCCCCCGAGCTTGGGCAAGAATTCAAAACTCACATATGTGGATGTTTCCACAAACAACTTCACTGGCATCATTCCCCCAAGTATCTGTGCAGGTGGTGTGCTGCTCAAGTTGATTCTGTTTTCAAATAGTTTTACAGGCAGTCTATCTCCATCTCTTTCCAATTGTTGTTCTCTTGCTCGCCTCCGGGTTGAAGACAATTTATTCTCTGGTGAGATCCCTTTGAAATTTAGCCTCCTCCCTGATATCACGTATGTAGACCTGTCTAGGAATAAGTTTATAGGTGGAATTCCCTCAGATATATCAAAAGCAGCTAAGCTTCAGTACTTTAATATCTCTAAGAATCCAGCTCTGGGAGGCATAATCCCAGCAAAAACATGGTCTTTGCCACTTCTTCAGAACTTCTCAGCTTCCTCTTGCAATATCTCAGGTAACCTACTTGCATTCAAGTACTGCAAATCAATTTCTGTCATTGAACTGAGCATGAATGATATATCGGGCAGTGTTCCAGAAAGTATCTCCAATTGCCAGGTTCTTGAAAGGATAGATTTGGCTAACAATAAGTTAGCAGGTCGCATGGATGAGGGCCTTGCAAGCCTTCCAGTTTTACAAGTCCTTGATCTATCAAATAATAATCTCATTGGTACGATACCAACAAAGTTAAGCAATTCTTCCAGGTTACTGCTTTTAAATGTATCATTCAATGACCTCTCTGGTTCCATTCCTTCTGGGGAGGTGTTTAGACTGATGGGTAGCAGTGCTTTTGCTAGAAATCCAAAGCTATGTGGACCACCCCTAAGACCATGTCCTGATTCCACAGCAATGATGGCAAAAAAAGGCATGGGAAAGCTTATATGGGTTCTGCTACTATGCACAGTAGCAGTTGTTTTCGTCTTGCTACTGGCTTTGGGAGCTATTTACTTTCAAAGACGAAGCAGAGGCCGGTGGAAGATGATCCCATTTACTGGACTCCCCCAATTCACAGCAACTGATCTTTTGAGAAGCTTCAGCTCTGCAGAATCAATTGCATCAGTACCATCCACATCAGCCTCAGTTTGCATAGCAGTTCTTCCCACAGGAATAACAGTTTCAGTGAAGAAAATTGAATGGGATGCAAAGCGAATGAAAGTAATGTCAGAGTTCATAATTCGAATTGGAAATGCGCGGCACAAGAATTTAATCAGATTGCTAGGGTTCTGCTACGACAACCACCTGGCCTATCTATTGCACAATTACTTGCCAAATGGCAATCTGGATGAGAAAATCAGTATGCAAAGGGATTGGACAGCCAAATACAAAATTGTAATTGGCATTGCAAGAGGACTGTGCTTCCTTCATCATGATTGTTATCCTGCAATTCCACATGGAGATTTGAAGTCAGGCAACATAGTGTTTGATGAAAACATGGAACCACATTTGACTGGATTTGGGTTCAAATATCTGGTACAACTAAGTAAAGGTTCACTACCAGTTACAGTTTTCAGCAAGGAAACAGGTAAGCTGTACTACTTAAATGCTTTGGTTTATTACAACATGTGTATGGTGTTCTTTGGGGTTCCAGACTAAGCAATAACTTATCAACTATGCTAGAGAAACCAACTAAAGCTTCAAAGTGAATGTTTTAGAAACTTTTTACCCTACAAAGCAAGAAAGAACAGAGGATAGACAAGCAAACTTCTAAATTGTTACTTGGCTAGGTGCAGAGTATCACAGTAACCATTCATTCTATCCACTACACTACTTATAAACAGAAGAACACATTCCTGGGGAAGTATTTTGGTAGCTTCATTGCATTTCCAGCCTCTAACTGCCCTTGCTCTGAATCTTATCAAGAACCAGAGGTAATCCTCATTGTTTCTTTCTTCTTTTTCAAAAATTACAGGTCAATTTGATAATGCACTGAGAGAAGAGCTCTATATGGATATATACAGCTTCGGGGAGGTGATTCTTGAAATATTAAGTAATGGCAGGCTGAGAAGTGCAGGCCAAAGCACACAGAGAAAACCAAGAGGTCTTATTCTGAAGGAAATCTATGATGAGAACAAAGTTGGTGCCTCAGAGTCATTACAAGAGGAGATCAAACTGGTTCTCAATGTAGCAATGCTCTGCACTAGAAGTAGACCATCTGATAGGCCCTGCATGGAAGATGCACTGGAGCTTCTATCTGGATTGAAGTCACATGGAAAATGACAGAATTTTGAAGCAAATGAAGTCAATCAGTTCAGCACCCCACCAAATTATTGGAGAATATGATAATATAACAAGTAGTTAGCATATCATATATATCGTCTCTTCCATAATTTATATAGGCTGCAAAATATATTGCTTACAAGCTTGAGTATTGGTAAAGCATGTTATGGCTAAGAAGATCCCAGTACTATAAATATTTAACTAAGTCATAATGTTTGTTCAGGAGGTTGTGTTTCTGTTATATAGCACAAAATCAACATTCATAAATGTCAAAAGAGGCACATACATATTTAGTACCATCATTTATCAACAAACCAAAATGATTAAAAATATGAGGAACACGTACATTTGAATCCATAGAGCTTGGTATGGTCTGGGGTGATGCCTAGCACTCAAACAAAATTGGGCAGGATCCTCAGTCTGAAGACGATTTCATTAAGGGATTTGCAGAAACCTTGCCGTTCTGATGCCTGGATGACAGTTGCAGAATGCCGGTCATCTAAACTGGCATTGTTTGCTTCAATGTAGGAATTGCCAGAGAAGTTCTTGACTTAACTACAAACCACTTTTGTCTGGCCAATAGTTGATTGATGCTTGTTTCATGATACGAACTATACACTGTAAACAAGTGCAATGTTCACTTTGTTCTTCACAGAATCGCAGTTCTTTGTTTGATACACGCTGATGCCGATCACATCAAAACCTCAACATGGAACATCCATCCAACTTAGCTATTCAAATTTATGCTGTTTTCCAATCAGGCTATGCATATTTAAAGTTAGCACCATCTGCAACTAAATTCCATAAAGGAATGACAAAATGAAAAGGAAATGACAAATACAAAGTGACAAATTTCTCTATAACAAATGAAAATTTCCAAATGTACATGAACTCTAAAGGACCCAACTGAATACCTATCATGCATTTGATTGTAAACCTTGCCATGTAGAAGCCAGGGCATCAACAACACCATCAAAGCTATCGAATTTAGAACTCACCAGATCAATCTTCACTCCCAGCCTCTCCGCCCCTGCTGCCGTGACAGGTGCATGCG